>OMKZ01017024.1:54918-72122 GCA_900302535.1 Neoniphon sammara
AGTAAATAAATGAATTAATGACTCATTGAATAAATTAAAATGCTAATAAAGGTAGAAATAAATAAACGCATGTTAAAAAATAAATCTGCAGATAAATATGACAAATTCCTATTTTTGTATTTATTTGTGTCTATATTTATTTATTTATTTATTTATTTATTTATTTCCCTGTTAGATTGTTTATGTATTTATTTATTTCCCTATTCTTTATTTATTTCAATATTTTTTTGTCCTGCATTTATTTATTTCTGTATTTCCTTGCCATGGCCAAAAAAAAATACAGCAATAATATGTTAATGAGGGTCACCATGGCCATCAGGAACAATTGGAAACATCATTCGACAGCAATTTTAATCCACCTTCACAACCAAAACGGCTTCATCTGTGGATGGTGCTGCCTTTCGTCGTTTTTGCCCATTTTTGGCAGCATGAAATTTGTGCAAAGTGTTTCTTTGCTCTCAGATCTGCAGATTCTTAAAAAGTTTGAAAAAATCTTAAAATAAAGTAGCTAAACATTAGGCCTTTAAAAGCTTCAAAATGTAAAGTCTGGCCTTTTAACCATCCAGTTTCTTTGCAGCATTTTCACTCCTAATCATATCATATCTGCTTACTTTAGATAAGTAAGCAGCTAACATGTGGAAGGGGAATTGGTCTTTGCTATGAGAGAGTAGATCTAAAAGTGCACTATTCTTAAGTCCCACTGATAACATAACTCCACATAGACCTAAAAGAGAAAGAAAGGGGGGCTATTACACAGATAGCAACTTTAGCCACTGCATGTCAGAACCAAAACTGATGATACCCTTGTATGGCGCACAGTGATACAGATATCACCACCTTCCCCTGCGAAGCAATGAGTGCCGAGGCATTCATCTAGATTAATAATCTATTGCGGGGCAGGAGTGAAATTTTGTTACCAGCGACCTTAAGTGGTTTCTCATCACAGGCATCGGCCTGTGCACCCTCTCACCTTGTGAGCCAGGCCCTGACACATCCCCTTATTGATATCAGTGTGATTTATGAAATGCTGCTCCCCTGGCCATCCTCAAACAGGAGATGGGAGCGTGATTTATACCTGTCTAATGCTGCAGAGTGTCTAGCACCGGCTAGATGAGGGAGAAGACTCTCTGGCTGTGATAGCATCCAGCTTGAGTCCTGTTATTCTTATTTGTGTGTGTGTATATGTTCTCTACTGTGTTATGAGAGATGTACCTCTGCAGCAGAATGTTCTTGTTTTAATGAGCAGGTCTGTCTGCCCCCACCCACCCCCCGTCTCTGTCTCTCTCTCTCTCTCTCTCTCTCTCTCTCTGAACCCTGGAAGCAGACAGTGAGTACAAGTGGAGAAAATCAATGCATTATGGATGACTCAGCTACAATTATACTGCTGTTTCAGGATAAACATTCTGAAACAATGCTTTCTCTGCCGCTGTTCTTATTTGATTAGGGTTTGACATCCGTGTTTCTCATTCAAACCTCTGGATCCTACTGCAAATGCTCCGGGAAATGTCCGTCCTTCAGGGCAGCGTCCACGTGTCACACTTCAGCTGTTGATGCTTCACATTGCTTTGGGTGGCAACAGCTTTTCATTCTGTCCATGCAAAGCAGAGCTCAATTTTGTTCATGGGCGTCCACCTTGCCACCCATGAGATGTTAATATGAAATATGGTTATTCACTCACCTCTGATAGATTTAATTTCATGGGTGGGCGCTAAGTAATTGCCCTATTTCGGACATGAAAAAAAGTACATATTCCTTCATCTCAAATAAAAACTCCCCTTTGCTTTCTCACGCTAATTTTTCTGACCGCTGTAACATCTGCGTTATAGGTAATCACAGTAAGAGCCCTCCCATGGGAAACGTGTGTCTTCGCTTGTGTAATTCTGTAATTGTGTCTGTGTCGTTTCCTCTCAGATGAGTTTTAATTTGGCGGTCAGGAGAAACATGAGATTAATCCTGTTGGATGCCCTGCAACACTGGCCTTTGCCATCGCTAGCCCCATTAAAGAGGATTTTATTGATTGTAAATAAGCTTTGTAATTAATGGAGGGTCACGACGGTGCTCAGTCCAGGCCTGGCGCTCAGAAAAAGGGGGTGGCGGAGGCGACTTGCACACCTGCTACTAGCTGGATTCCTTTCATGTTTAAAAATGGAGATACGGCTTAGTGATTTAAAAATTACTTTAATTAGTTCTAGATTAGAATTGGGATAGGGAAATTTGAATTTTTGTATGAGGAGGCTTAGGCCATAAGCCTTTAATAATCATAACTCTGGTTTCTCCAGGACTATGCCATAACGAAGCAATTCTTCAAGCAAGGCTTATGGCTAAACCTACATATTTAATGACCTAAGTTAGGCAGTAATTCTGTGCCAAGTGTCAAGCCTTTTATACAGGTGTCTATTGTGCTCAAAAGGCACATTTGATCACCATTTTGGAGAGTTTTAATTCAGCTTGGCTTTTGTGAGATAAGCTTACAAATGAGTCAAGCTGTGTCTGCTTTATTTTTCACCAGAACAAACAATTGTGCTGCTTTGTGTGACCAGAGCAGATGAAAGTGCCTCATCATGCAGGGCCGCAGAATGTGCCTTTAAGTGGTTTTTAACACACTGGAGGAGCATTATGCCCGGGCCTGTGGGGGAGCTTGAGATGGGCTACATCCGCTTACGCACATTATCTGTGAGAGCATGCTGCTTCTTGGCTTCCCTTCACACAGGGCCGGTACACAGGGTCAGAGAGAGTGGGAATGAGAGATGTACGTGCTTATACACCCTCAGATGAAACATTGCTGTAGCCGTGTATGTGCGTGCATGTGTACATTTGCGCGCGCGTGGCTCTCTCTCCCTCTGACGACCCGCATGTGTGTGTCTGTGCGCGCATGGCGGTGTGCGTGTATACTTGCCTACTCAGTATCCTGTCCTCTAAGATTTCGAACATTGATTGCCTCCTTTAGAAACAGACAGCAATATCTCTCCCTATTTTCTGCTCTGCCAGTTAGTAAACTGCTGTAGCCTTGCCTGGTTAGCCCACTTCTATGCATATGGAAACAGATTTATTGGGCCAGACTGTGAGGTTTTCTATTTCATCCCTCATCTAGTCCTTTCAGCTGCCCAATGACATGAAGCCACAGCAGCTGATTACCATAATTTGGGTTTTTAAAATTTTGATTTAGTGTTATAATAACAAAATGCCTTTAGGCCCATGGGCAGGCCAGACCAGAATTAAAATGCTGCTCACTGTTCATATTTGCTGCTGATTCGAAGTTATGGTGAGTGGCATGAAAACATCAGGACTCATGTAGATGCCCTTTACACAGCCTTGACTAGATCCCAAGGGATGAACATGCATGCCAATAGGCCTGACCCATCAGCACCTTACACTCTCCTGTCTCTGTCTACACCTTGTCATAAGAAACGCCCGGTCCATATCAATGAATGGATTTCAGACAGTATGCAAAAGGGCGAGGGCGAGTTTGTGAGGTTCCTACATGACAGCACCCATGCTCATTAGTAGACTGGTTTATGTAGACCAGGTAGCAACAGCAGCACTACCGCTTTTTAAGCCAGAGTCTGCTTGCATTGAGAATTTGGATTTAAAGGGATGTTTGTTTGTTTTTTTGTTTGTTTGTTTTTTGAAAATCCTGACTGAATTTGCATAAACTTGGGAAGTCAATCCAAAAAGCACTTTGCTCACTGTTTTGGTTCTTGATTCTGGAAGCAGAAGCTGTTTGCATTCAGCAACAATGCTAGTAGGAATCAATGGAGTTGAAAACTGTTTCCCTGAGAAAAGAAAATATTGAAATCCCTCCTTGTTTATTTCGTTTGTTCAACTATGTTGTAAAACAGTTTGGAAGTGAGTTAACTGCTTGCAATTTCTCACATAAATGGTTCCATGTTGTCGACAAATGAGATTGGCTTCCTAAGAATTTGAACTTTACCCTTTAAAAAATTTAATTTATCCCAGTTAGACAGCTCACACCACACCGTATGTTTTACTACCAAGCCATTAATTTCTCATTTCACCGATGAGTTGCACTGAACTAGCACTGCTGCTTTTGGTATGAACAGTGTTTTTCATCTTCTTTCCTTCTGTCTGTGTCACATCAGGAATTTGTTGTGCCTGTGTATCGTAAAGCAGCTGTAATGAATGCTGTGATTAAGTTGGCTTTTAACTGGTTGTTTCCACAGCTGAGAAGACTCAATCTAGCTCTGGGTATCGGAGGGCCGAGAATGGCAGTACAAATCACAGACAGGTTGACTGTCAAAAAACTGCAGAAAAAAAGAAGGGCAAAGTTTAATTGAGTGAAATATCCTCAGCATGGCCCTGATTCACAGCGCCAGGATGTAGTTGCAGCCTCCACTGGGAGCAGGATGCACTTTAAGGTTTGCTCGTTATCCTTTAGTATCATTAGGGTCACAAACATAACCAAAGCCAATGAATACCAATTACAAGGTGAAATACCAAACCATTAATCCCAGAATTCATTGAATTATTCTAGCCATTACATGATACAGAAGCTTGCATAATTAACACAGGCAAACTAGCAAACAGAGAACATGATGAACTATTAGGAGAGCATAGATATGTTCCCAGTGCTGTAATTTTTCCAACTGTAAACAGACCCGTGTTCCTTCAGTCTAATGTTCCCTTGACATAAAGAGAACATTAATGTCCATGCCTCTTGCATATTAACAAGTATGCATTGTATATGCTCTGAAAATATCTGCAATGGTGCTTATTGGCCAGCGGCTTCCAAAGATACTCTTATTCAAACACATATTTAACACATATTTCAAAGATGGTTGTTCCACAACAAGGTAGCCAAAAAAAAATATCCCGAAATTGGGTGAATTTCACGAATTTCTGCCCCACAAATTTCTACACGGATCAGAAAACTAAATCATATGTTTTGACATATTCGCTGATATCTAGGTTTGAGATAAAAAACACAAATACTAAATGTTACCTCCACATACACACTAACTGCCAATATTACAGGCATTAAATCAACAGTTCTCTTTTTCCTTGGGTAAAAAAATCAAACGTGTCGAACATCACCGGATGTTTCGTAGTATTGTACTTTAGTGATCAGATCAGTTTCATAGCTCATCTCTCTCCTCTCCGCCCAGTGCATTGGATTTTTCACAGTGGTGGGGCGGGAGGAGCAGAGCTGAAACTGGGGGCACCGTCATGCTTTAATTTCCTGCCCGGGCTCAGATGCCATGCCAGGACAATCCACTAACACTAACCTGCCACAGCAGCTGCAGATAAGAGATTTATTATAGATAGCGCTGTTGCAGGCTCACAAACCAGTTCAGATACTGGTGTGATCTTAAGTTTATCTCCACCTCATCAAAGAACAGGCACATCAGGATCTAGGCCAAAAAGAGGAACAGCGTTTTGTCGTAAAGCAATATCAAGGCTCATCTTTTATTTCAATAGACCTGTCATGGTGTCTGGATGAGGCTGTGCGGCGTGGCAAATAGAGTCAAGAATATTCATATTGTCAACGAACCCCCTAAATCCAATGCAGATGAGAAGTGTTAAAGGAGCTTTATGAGCGCTGACTTATTAGCTCCTATATTATCAGCTGAACTGGTAGGCTTGGCTCTATATTAAAAGATAAAACACTAAAAATGTCATAACCCTTTCAGTTGCATTGGCCTTGGTCTGTGCCCTTGTCTGTGATGAGAACATTTACTGGCAGTGTTATTGACTGAGGAGAGGCATGGTAACTGCTCTCAAATACATTATCAGAAGCACAAGCCTATTAAACATGAGGATCATCTGTCACTGTCACTGATACCCAGCAAACAGCTCACTAGCTAGCCAGTTGGAGGCAAGCAAGTTGATTATTATTGAGTCAAAAGGTGGTTAGGGAGGATAGCAAGTCATGATATCATAATGATAATAAAGTACTTTTTTCTTATTGAGGCACTGCATGTATTTCCCTGCGACTTGTCCAAGAATAATTCTGTGAAATTCATTAGATTTTAGAGTCCTTTTTTTCTGTTTTGAGAAAAGCTTCGTGATTTCTTGACTGACTGCTCTTCAGCGAATCCTTGCCTTGCTGTGGGCACACAAGGCAATGTGGCAGCTATGTGGCATCACACACATTAAGGCTAAGGATCAGTTCCTGATTGTCTTGGCGTCTTGTCTCAGAATTCACAAATTTTATAAAAATGAGAGGAGCAAAAGAAGAAAGAATGTGACTGTGTAAGAGCAATTTGCAGCTGATAGGTTGGTAAATGTTTCAGGGTTCACAGATAGGATTATCAAGACCAATTACCTCTTGTGTACACATGTTACTGTTATGCTTTTAAGATCAAACTAAATCAGAATCACTTTTATTGTCAAGCTAGTAATTTGCCACACCACAAAAGGTTATTGATTAGCCTCATATAGGTATCATACCGTCTTTGCTTTCACAGCAGGGCTGATGGCTTTGTGGTGGTAATTTAGTATTTTACAGAACATAGTGAAATACATTTATTATCCTGTGAATACCAAGGGTAGATCAAAACCAAATATTGAAATGATTGTTGTGTGAATCTCTTGTTATCAAAAACTTGCAATGCTTTAAAAGGTTTTTCAAATGGTCAGCAATGCCACGTTCAAAGGGTAATTCAAAATATCAAACAAATAAAAAGCATCAGTGACTGTGGGCCAGCCAAGTCAGTGGACAGTGGTGTGAAGTTGGGGCTGGACTAGTTTTGGCCTGCTAGCTCCTCTCTATTTTCCTCAGGTCCAACTGTTAAAATTGACTCCTCTTCTGGTTCATTCTCTTTTTCTTCCCATTTGAGCTAAACTTTCATCAAATCGGCTGTTGTCAGGATTGCTTTCAGATTTAGGTCTTGCTGAGTCTTAAACAAGCTCACTCTGCACGAGCCCGGTCATACTGGACCCGACGAAAACAAACCCTTTTGAAAAACTTTTCCCAGCTCTGACGGGTCTGCTGTCGCTGGGAGACGAGTAGTCTTGATCCTTCAACGTTTTCATACTGCAGGGCAATCTGCACCGCCTGTCAGTCCAAAGTGCCTCAGATCTGCTCTGACTGGCCCACAGATCAATGGTGCCTTCAGGGTTACAATTGGTGAAAAATCACCCAGTGTCACCCAGCCTGTAGATAGCATTTACACTTAAGTTTAGATACATAGGGTTTCCACATGGAAAACCTGGAAAGGCATGGAATTTTAAAATCTCATTTCCAGGCCTGTAAAAGTCATGAAATTAAATAAAATCATCAA
Source organism: Neoniphon sammara (assembly GCA_900302535.1). Taxonomy (NCBI): domain Eukaryota; kingdom Metazoa; phylum Chordata; class Actinopteri; order Holocentriformes; family Holocentridae; genus Neoniphon; species Neoniphon sammara. The sequence continues at coordinate 62,160 of OMKZ01017024.1, forward strand.
AAGTTTTGGAAAAGTCATGGAATTTAATTTTGTTGTCTGTAATGAAATTGATTACAGTAATCTTCCATGGATAATCTTCCACGTAATGTTTTGATGTGCAAGTCTGACTTTCTGTAGCTGTTACATATGTTGATGTGTGACAATGTTATGCTCCTTCAATTTCACTTCACTACTTGTGAATGGTCATGTGAATTTTATTATGGGTCCTTGAAAAGTCATGGAAAAGTTTTGAAATTTTGTCTGTGAAAATGTGTGGGAACCCTGGATTCAACAAAATGGAAGTATTCAAATGAAACATAATCCAATAATATACATCTGGAAAACAAAAGAAAACAGTTTAATATCATTTGGTAGGTATGTGTGAAGTCAAAATTCATTGTATGTGTGCTCAAAAGGTAACGCTGTTGTATGTCTCAGTTTCAGCCCACCTGACCCTAAAGCTTGGTTCCTTCAGTGTCAGTGCCATTGCCCTGTTGTGTCCCTCAGTGCGTTAGTTGTATTATGTTCCTGGAAGCCTTTTAGACCCCCTCTCATGTTCGGGGGGGATTGTCAAAAGTATTGGTTAAGCCGAGTAGGGGGGGGTAGGAGAGCGGCTTCTTGAGAGCTTTTCCATGTCCATCTCTTTGAGCTTGTTATTGTTTGGGTCCAAAGCCGGCTCCTCAGCTGGAGGCTGTCTGTGGGGCTTTGCTGAGTCACTCCCATCTAATGGGGAACATCTGCTGCCCCGCTTTTTTTACAAGCGGGACTCATAGCACAGATATGTGTGTGTGTGTGTGTGTGTGTGTGTGTGTGTGTGTCTGTCTGTAAGTAAGGGGGTGGGGTGGGGACATGGAGGAGGGCGAGACAGAGAGAAGGAATTAGGGGGATTGAGTGAGCCTCAATGAAGAAAGGGGAGACAGCCTAGGGGTTTAAGGTTGATCTTATCTGTATGCCTTGCAGCTCCTTTTTATCATACTGAAACCCCAACCTCCACCTTCTTTAGTCTTAAGCTACAGAATATTCTCTTTATTATCTGCACCGAGCTCCTGGCCCACATGCTACATAATGGGTAATGATATTAGTCTCCAAACCCTAACCCTGGCCTTGAGCTTCCAGCACATCACTCGCCATATATGAAACCATCCAGGTGTACTTACAGAGATGGGAATTGTTTTTTTATGCTGATAGCTGTTGCAATATCTCGGCAAGGCAGTATGTCACCTCATCATGTAATAAAGAAAGCCATTCTCTGTGCATCATTGTATATTCCATTAGCTTTTCTCTACAAAAGAAACCACGGTCCGTTGATTCTCTTGATAGAAATATCCGTAAACAAGAAGAAAAGATTACACCGACATTTTAAAGCTTTTTTGATACCCTTTCATACCACAGCTTAAAAGACATTGGCTTTTGATACTGAAAACTGGTAATGCAGAATGCGTTTTGTTTAGGTATTTTTCTTGGTTTTCTAGCTTTTTTCATAATCCAGACTAAATTTGAAAAGGATGGAATGGAAATGGAAGCCTGCTGGGCTAAATACTCACCGCTCTTGATAGGTAGATATTGATTTTTAATACCCAACCGTAATAGTTTTCATTTCACCCTCCGCCCACGTAGGCTTGATGATGATCAAGTAGTCACCTCGACCATGCTATGTACAAATAATCATCTTTGGAATGCAGGAGATTACTGTTGGTTCGTGGGAGGTAGTAAAAGCACTGGCAGTGACTACTTGCTTGTATACTGCCTTTGCTATAAGGAGAATTGATTTTAAACTTAGATCACCTAGATAAGATTCAGTGCAGTGGGATGGGAATTTTTACCCATTTTATCCCTCAGGATACATTATTTGGACACACAGCTCCCATTTATTTGTAACAAACGTTCTTGGTAGCCCTCTTTCTTGACATCAAAGCTTTTTTATGTGTTGCACTGATCATATCCCTGAGAATGCTTCTGACTCATGAATCCTGTTTCTTCTTTTACAGTTTCAGTTTTTACCATAGACTATTGATTGTAGGTACTCGCAGCAATGTTCATTTTTGCTCTCTTTTCTCCCTCCTCGACAGATTTTTCCGTAATCTAATCCAGGGCATCTGCTGCAGCCATGTTTAGGAACAGCTTGAAGATGCTGCTGACGGGGGGCAAGGCCAACCGCAAGAGTCGCAGCAGTGGTGAGTTTGCCTTCTGATGCCAACCACAAACAATGACTCACCTGCCTGTCAGCACACAGGAGGTGTTCAGTAGTTCTGTGGGTGTATTTTAAGCCGGAGGAACAGTCAGTTCGGCAGATGAAATGCGTTTTAGTTCTTAAAGAGTAACCTGTGAGTGCGAGAGACCCCTTCAAACTTGTGTTCCGGTTAAAATAGATAATTAACCCAAAATGTAATACATTTAGAGATTCTGCCTCTTGAAATACCCCTACTCCCAATGTAATAAGCGCTCCTTAGCATTCAGCAGCTGTTGCAAATTTCAGCCAAGTCAGTCAAAACCTTTTCTATATGTCGATTCAGCGACTGACACATCACGCACATTCCATTTTGCTGCAGTCAGGTGGAAATAACCATTCAGCGGCACCAGACATTTTTATTCCAAAGTCCTAGTCCTGAAAACCCACATGGAGCTTTGTCCCTTTGCATGCACTTCTGTTACTTGGCCTTTTAAAGCTCCCACTTAGAGGAAGGGGCCATTTGATGTGGCTAGAGAGTCCCAGCCAAAAGCAACACTTTGAGAGAGCCTGGAGTGGTACAGTAGCTCTTATTTGAATGTAATAAGTTTCGGGTTATTGCCAGGCAATATAACAACCTCCACCCTCCTTAACTGTCTCCAGAGGCAAGGGTCTTTATTACCGTGCGTGAATATGCCATCTAAGGGCTTTCGTCCAGCCACCCACTCGATTTCTGCACATGAATTAATCTCGAAGTGCCCCGCATTTTGAAGCCGTGCGCGGATAAAACGGCGAACATAAAGCTTGAAATATCCTGTATGTCATGTCACCCCCCCACTCTTCTCACCACTATTTGACTACATTAGATGGAAGTGGTTATGAAAAATCAATATTTTAGACTTGATTCGCAAAGCTTTTGGAGGCTTTTCCACCACCTTCCGCCGCGGTAAATTGACACAATGAATTTCACCAAACAACCCGAGCATTGTTCCATTACCAGGTACTTTCTCTTTGAAAGGCTGTTATATAGAAATACATTGAACGCAATCTGCCATGTCACACTTAACTAACAGCTGTTTTCTTGTCATAACCCATGACAGTGATCATTTTAGAGAGAGTGGAGATTTCATTTGTACCGATCAATGATTTCTGAGCCACGTTTTAGGTTACCTGCTGTCGTAGAGTACAGGACATTCAGTTGCTGCCGCCTCTCCTCCTATTCTGATTTTGAGTGTTATGTCTTTTCTTCTTTACGGCCTCCTGTGGATGTGATCCGCTGTGGCAGACACTTTGCTACACTCTGCTATCTGCACTGTAAAACTGTCGAAACACTGATTCTTCTTACATAAATAATCCATTTGCGTCAGGCACTTTAAATCATGTCAAATGATATGTTCACTTGTGTTTTGAAATCTCTCAGTGAAAGGCTTCAAGACCGAAGTGAACTTGGTGCTAATAGACATGCCTTCTTTCCCTCTTAACTCTGTTTGTGATGGTTTGTTTGTTTGTGTCTTAACGTGTGAAGACGACCAGGCAGGCAGTACATGGCTCGAGCACCCTCCAGTGCTTTCATATCTGCTGCTGTCACTTTGCAGGGAGCCCTCTCCACTCAGCAGATGAGTGCCACTCTAACAATCTGTCTGCTCCTCTGAAACATCTGTATCCCGCCAACTGCAGGACATACACAGACACACACACACCCCACTGCTACTACTCACACATTTTTATTATAACCTTTATTCAACCAGGTAAGTCCCGTTGAGATTAAAAAACTGTTTTCCAAAGCAGATCAGGAGATATATACACAGACACGCATATTTTCTCTCTTTGAATCTACACTGCTCTCAGTGCCTCCCAAGGACGGCCCAAGGACTGGCTACAGCTCTCCCGGCTCATCCGCTCACAGCAGACAGGGGGCGCTGGAAAGCTGCAGCCCACTCCTGCGGGAGACACACTAGCCTCAAAGGGAGGTCTTGCCACTCTGAAAACTGCCCCTATGTACGGATGCACCGGCTGCTGAAATCATTCTCTGAGGCCTGTGTGAGATTGTGCGATAAGGAAAATCAGCCTCCACCTTTGATGCAGTTACAAGAAAGCTTCTGGCTTTAGGAATGCCAGCACTGTGAGGGGGAATAGACCCACTAATCTACGGGCGGCAGATGAGCCAGCTGCGCCTTGATCAAGACAGCTTCACTGCTAGAACCACATTCACTCTTTTTTTTTTTTTTTTGCTAGTCATGTTAACTGCAGTGTTGCTCGTAATCCCTTTGCAATTAACCCATTTCTCTCTGTGCTTTCCATCCAAACTCATTCAAATATCTTGGAGGCATCTGCCTTCAACGCTCGTTGTGTGCACATTGAACTCATTCCATATTAAAAAGAAACAATAAGCCTGCCTTATCAAACTGCGCTGAATAAAAGTGTGTGAGCCCAAGTTACTGAGCCGGTGAATGGCATTTTTAAAATTGAATAACACAGATAAGCTGCTCTGATTGTGATGAAGCTGAATTGTATAAATCTCTAACCATGCCACACTCAGGAAATGGCGTGTTATCTCTTAGGACACTACAGTGTGCTTGTAATGTCCTCCGACACTATCATTATTAGTTGTTCTTCGGCGTGTCACTTGCTGCCATTCTTCTCAGCCCAACCACACATGGCTTAATCACATGCCATTCAAGATCTGAGGAGATTGTTCACTCGTGAACACACATAATCTCACACCTCTGAGATTCGGGCTGTTCAAACAAAAAGGACACATGTCCTTTAGTCACTGCAGCGAGTGTTTAGATATCAGATACGCTTTCAATCTTTTCGCTAAGACACAGATCAGACTTCAGTCAGTGTGTATGCACGCCTTCTTTTTGCCAGAGCAGCCCACTATTTCAGTTGCCTGAGGCTGCTTTATGTACAAGTACACCCGCCTGGAAAGCACTGAGCCAAAATGTGAATGAGAGGGAAAGTGTCCCCTCTGGTCTTGGATACTGCAGTGTGTCTTGGATACATACACTCTCTAGCTGCTCCATGAATGGAAAATGGAGGTGTTCGTTTCTTTCTGTGGTGTTCTGTGTCAAATTTTTGACTGTCATTTCCCTCTTGCCTTCATCAGGAAGAGGTGAAGTGAGTCTGGACAAGGAACTAAGTCTGCAACTTGACACTGCAATTACTGTTTATGACGTTGGGCAGTTGAGTCGCTGGGAAATGAGAGTGGAGGGTAGGGGTGTCTGGACCAGGAGCTGTTGCATGTCTAATTAGTACTGAGGGATAGATTTGAGCCTGGCAGGTGACCAGACCGCTTGGGCACACACACACACACACACACACACACACACACACACACACACACACACACACACTCTAGTGGTTGAAATTAACTTGTGAAAATTCTTTACTTATCTGAAAATGTAAAGGATTCCCTAATGGGGGAAGAATGGTATGGTTATGACTTGATGATCGTGATGTCAGATGTTTTGGAGGTGCCAAGAGTCAAACAGGCTACCAAAATATGAGAGTATTTGTTTCTTACTTTAGTGTTTTGTCCACTGAGGCATATGAAATCTGTCTATTTGTCCAAATGTTTTTTTTTATGCTAATGTCGAGCGTTGCTTACCCATGCGTATCACAACAGCTGTAGAGATCATCCACAGTTTACTTTCCATGCCAGATGGATGCCTTCCGTCTGTGTTGTATTATTGATGCACTGAAAGACCCTTTGGTGTCCTTAATGAACACTCATTGATGGCCAATCAAGCAAGCTGCGCCATCCATGGCACAGCTTGCTTGATTGATCCAAAATGGCCTCTCTAGATTAGAAGATGTACTTGTCGAATTGCTGCAGTGTTCTGCTGATTACAGAGAGGAATGGGGCAGAGTCTTGGCTGCTGGGAGCAGAATAAAAAGAGAAGTTGCTAATAAGAGGAGGAGTAATTAATGTCGACATTGGCAAGTGACTAAGACATTGGCAGTGATGTGGTCAGTAACATTTTTAATTGCATATTTATTTTTTCTTAAATTCAAATTAAAGTGGCTAGGAAGTCCCCCTTTGCAGTCTCTATAGCCCAAAATTTGACACCGATGACATGGGAGGGCCCAGCTTCTTTTCCTCTAGTAGCCAAGAAGCAGCCATATCCCTCTCTGCAATCAGCCACGAAACGTTCAAGAAAGCCGACAAGTGTGGAGGCATCAGGTGCTTGACGGGAATCAAATCGGTCCCCCTAATCACAGCTCACTAATTGACGGCTCATTTTCCACAGTGGTGGAGAAATCTAATTAGAGATCATCAGATCAGCAAATAAGCTTTGAGCTCTAAGGCACAGGGAGTGACACAACAGCTAGTCTAATGCACTGTAAAAAAAAATGTAAATAATAAATCAAAATCAAATTAGTTTTATTTAAAAACGAAACTGTGACTTGTCTTTAAAGTGCCCAGTGGAGCCAAATTTAAAGAATGTAGGCATCTGTATACTCTTTGCTTAATAAATATTAAACATAAATTAAAAAATAAAAATTAAATATTCATTCAGTAAATGCATCTCACCAACGCATTCCAGTGTGTCCAAAATTACTTTGTCTGAACCAAGGCGTATTGTTGAAATTACAAGTCAGAACAAGGCGACATATTTGTTAATGGTTGGCCATGACACGGATTGCATCATACTTTATAGATATAAATAATTACTCAGGGATGTTCCTCCTCTCACTCTTTTCAGTAAAGAATGAACAATTGTACTTGGAAAATAAGAGTCCAAGATTAAGGCTGATCTTATGCTCACCATATGACTGTGCCATATGCCTATAGCGGTTCAGCCTGTACTGGTGCTTATGTGCTGCACAGTTACGATCTGCAATGCTTTCGTTCTTGGGATTGTTGAATATTTCTGGCTCATAGTTAAACAAAATATCCACAGTGGTTTAAACATGTATTTATTATTCCAAAGACTTTGCAAGGTTGGAAAGACAAATGGAGGAGAACAGTATTTTACGAAAACTCCTAAGAGAAACATTATGTTTTTTTCATTTTCTCCAATATTGGGAACTAGGTACTTTAAACCTGATGCTTATAACATGGGGTTCAAAAAGTGGGCAGGGAGGCATTAGTAAAATTATGAATTTATGAGAGGCTTTTTACATTTTAGGAATTAAGAGGAAAGGAGAGGAGAAATGTATTAATGCCATCATGCATTTCTGGATATTTGGTGTGAGGAATTGTTGGTTCAGTTGTTGGCAAAGAATCCATATTTTTCTCTTTGTTGCTTTCAAATTCCTGGTAGTTACATGAAGACAAAAGGCTCACTTGCCATGATATTTATGAGGACATGAAGCAGATTGAAAGGATATTTGGTTTGCAGTAAATCCTAAGTCCTGACTGTTAAATGAAACACTCCTAAAGCACTTTGACATAGTCAAAACAAACAGCTGTGATGTGCCTGGCATATTAGTATTTGGTGGTGTATTCTTCTTATTACTGTAGATTACTGGCCAAATACTGATAACATCACATCATGCATGCCATATTTCCAGTGCAGCAAAAGCTGAGTTTAATAACAGATTTTTTTCCCCCCCAGTAGGTTTTGGTATCAGTCCCCCAGATTCAAAGAGCAGCACGGATACCAAATTTTCCTCTGCCAGACCAGAATAGACCAGATTGCAGTGGAGCCAAAAGACATGCTGTGTTTTGAGTAAAGGGTACAGCTGTGATCATACACACCCCAGTGTTCATAAACCATTTGGACAGCCAGCTATATTTATACCGATACACCCACCTTTGACTGAAAGTGAGAAATTCACACCCTTCTTTGAAGGTTGTCAAAAGTCGGGGAAAGTTTGGAAATACAGGAAGTGACTGAGAGATCTAAGAGTGGATTTTTCCTTTAACACAAAATTCAAACTTATACATCATAAATGGCTAATGATTTGCATTTTCTGATGAACTGTAACTTACAGACAACCCAACATACTTAATAATTGCAATTCCATTTACAATACATACAATTTACAATTGCTATGTTTTGGAGAACAAAGCTTGAAAAACCATCTGTCAGCCAATAGATGAAAGAACTCTGACTTAATAATTTACACCTCCGTATATCAAGATGTGGAAGATGGAAAGCTTTATGACATAATATTCTTGTACCAAAGTTGAACCTATTATCAAACTTATTTACTTGTTAATTTAATCATTAATTGTTTTTGTTATTTTTGTTTTTGGCTTGTTAGTGTATATTTGGATAAAGTCCTGGATAGTCAACATATTGCAAAATCCAGTAAATACATTTAAAGAATTACAGGGATGTTTTTACAGTAATTCACACAGATATTGCTGCTTGCAAATTCATACTAAGTAAGCGTTGGAATACCCAATGGTTCATTGACTACATAGTAATGAATCAGTGGTTTGCCTGGTACCATCAGATTGATACAGCAGGCTATAGTAAGAGCGGCAGCAGCTTAACATGAGCTGATTCTGGCTGATCTCCACAGAGCGACAGATTGGCACCTACTGCTCCACAGAATGTCCCCTTCCTGCTTGTATGAATGAACCCAGAAAAAAAAATGAATGGAGTAATTTCAGCGGGCCAGGTCTTGATAACATGCAGGATCACTGTACCCCTGCGGAGGGATATCACATTTGGCCCCCAAATGCTCGACAGATTGGGTAATGCTATTGTTGTTCCTGCTATAGAGCCAAGTAGTGCATATAATTTTGGAAAAGTCCATGTGCATCTCGATGATATTGTCCAGAATCATCAAAGCCTGTTTTTTATTCAGCTGTATTGCTCTCTCTCTCTCTCTCTGGCTATGGAAAAGTATGGATATATCTGTAAACTTGGCCTCCTGCTCATCTTGCACTGCACATAAGTAACTTCCATACATCTTAATTCTGCCCGAAATTTCCACATTATGATGCTGTGTGAAAACGGACTGTGGCTAGCAGAGAAGACACTGAACCTGTGAATCAATATGGTTCACAGCTGTGGAGAGGCGTGTTGACCTTTGGTTACAAAGGACAACAGAATGGTGTCTACACTGCACCCTCCTCAGGCTCGGCTGCAGCATGTTTTTTAGCTTTCTCTCCCTGGCTGTTGACATTTATTTCCGAGGAGCTTAGATGCTGTGGAGATCAATAGAGGCACTGTGCAGCACGAGATACTGTCTGCCAGGGCAATCTTGCTCTACTTAAGAATCTGCTCCAGCTATGAGATGGCTTCTTATGTAGATGTATGCATGGGCATAATCTGTTCTCTTCAACAGAGCTGGGGAGATAAAGTGTTTATGGATCTGTCAGAATGAACTTGTTTTCAGTGCTTCAGTTGGTCTCTTCTCCCTGAGGCTATTTTGCTTTATCTTAGCAAAATTTCCCTCCCCTCTCCAGAAAGCTCATTACCATTTCCAAACTTTCTTAGCAAACTCAAGCAAGTTTGTTTGCTAGTTTCAAGCTAGGAGCTAGTTTGGGTTTAAAGATGTCTTGCACTTGTAAAACATGGTGGCACTTAAGACCCTCAACAGGATGACCTTCTCACCACCTCGCCTGTGGCCTCATCAATCTGTGTCCTAAACAACAAAGAACAAGAGGAGTTGCTGTCTGCGTAGGGTCAGAGACAATATAACCAGTGTTGATCAGGTGCGCACCATGCCCCCGAAGCTGCCAACCCCATCAGTGGGCACCTGTGACCTCATCACCAGGTAACCATCGTAACAAACCTGCAGCAAAACGAAAGTCCAGCGAAGGTCAAAGACAATTCAGACTGGCTGTCTGGAGGGCTGGGGGTGGGGGTGGTGGGGGCGATAGGAGACCAAGTGACCAAAGTGGCAGCAGT
>OMKZ01017026.1:0-21957 GCA_900302535.1 Neoniphon sammara
TGAATCTTGAACCTTGAATACAGCCGGGTGTGATGGTCACTGGATATGTATGCCTGTGTTCCCGCTGCAGGACTTCATGTCTCCACACCTCAAAATGTTCAGCGACAGAGACTTCGGCGAGATGGGAGTCAACATTGACCTCTCAGTCCCTGTTGCCAACATGGAGGATACAGGCTACGGCTCGAAGACGCAGTCCATCGACGTCATCAGGGGCATGTAAGTAGCAAATATCGTGTTTGTACCGCAACAAATTTCCATCTTAAGAAGTTATTTTGCAGTTTAAATCTTAAAATCTTGATTTTCTTAAAGCAAATGAAAAAAATCTGCCAGTGGGATGAGATAATCCCACTTGTTTCCAATGCAGTTTCACTTATTTCAGGAAAAATGTTTCTGGGTAAGTATAAATATGTTGAAACAAGGCAAAATAAGGCAGATCAGCCCACTAAGACCAAGAAAATGACACTTAATTCAAGAAAATTTGATTGGCATCGGAAACAAGTGGGGTTATCTCATCCCACTGGCAGATCTTTTATCTCGTTTGAAGATAAACAAGATTTCAGCACTGAATATGAAACTAAATGACTTGGTAAAATGGATTATTTTGCGGTGTATCCCTCTGACCGTCACTGTCATGTGAACACAAACCGAAAATATCAGGTTAGACGGTTCACAGCTTTATTACTTCTGCCAAGTAATTAGATCTTATCTGCCGATGCTTAATGTCTCCTCAAGCTTGTGTTCACCTGTTTGTGATGAAGCGCGCTCACCTCGCCAGCCTGCTTTTGTTTGTTTGCTGCAGCTGACAGATGACGACTTACCATGTTTGCTTTTAAAATGCATTCCTGCGCTCAAGGCTCTCACCAGCTGAGGTTTCTGTGAAATCTTGTGTGTTTTTCAATTGACTGGCCTCTGCAGCTCAGTGGTAAGACTCACTGCATGGTTGACATACCTGTGATGGCAGGTTGAGACAGATTACCTACTTCTGTGCTTGGACTGCCACGCCTCGTTTCCTTTTCGCTAGAAGTCGGTCAGGTGTCTGACTGTCTCACACGTTGTTCCAGTGGGAGTAAAGTTGAAATTAATTTAGGGTGTGGAAGAGGATTACAATTCCTTGGTCGGTCACACATTCCATGGTTACCAAGGAGTGCCATAACGTTTGGATCAGTGCCTTGTCTTCTGTGTTAACACATACGGATAGTGGAAAAGACAGATAGCGTGGCAGGGGATTACTTGAAATGTGCTTGGCGATTTGTGCTGCTTAGCTGTTTCTTTTGTGCTGCATTCTCCTTGCAACGGCATCAGCTGAAATAATGCAAGGGTAAATAAAAACAAATGCAAATCAGATGCAAATCAGGACAATGAACACAACACAGATAATTTACACTGCTCAAAATCTCCATTTTACCCAGTCATTTAGGCTCATATTCAGTGTTTTTCTTGAAATAAGTGAAAAAACAATCTGCCGATGGGATGAGATAATCCCACTCGTTTCCAGTGCCAATCAACTTGTTTCCAGCGTTGTTGAATTAAGTGTCATTTTCTTGATCCTAGTGGGCTGATCTGCGTTACTCTGCCTTGTTTGAACATATTTGTACTTGCTCCCAGAAAAACTCCTGAAACCACACTGGAAACGAGTGATTGCCTCGTCTCACTGACAGATTCTTTTTGATTTAAGAAAAACAAGATTTTAAGGCTGAATATGAGATTTAATGACTTGTAAAGATGAATGTTTCTCCGATCTCAAACACTGCCTCCCATGTGAGAAACTCCCAAAATGCCCAGTAATGTGAAGTGGGAACATTTTCTCCTGCTTTAGGCGGCAGGGCTGCAGCCATCTCAGAGGTTTTCGTGCTTGCCTCTAGCCTGTTATTAGCAGCCTCGCCCTTGTCGTGCTGCTGTCCGTCCCTCTGAGCCTCGGATTGGCTCAGTGTGTTTGTTCAGAGCTGCAGATACAGGCTTATTTGTAGGCTCACTCATGGGTAGACACACACACATTCACGCACATACACCCACAAATGCAAACTTTGCCTGTTAGCTTGCTTGTCTTTCTAGTAGAAATCCCACCCACCCCCGCACACATATACACACTAATGCTGAAAATATGCCACATATCCCATGAGAGCGCATAGAGAACATAGCTACTGAGCCGCTGTCGTGTGGGCAACCAATATCAACCTGGACTGTGACCAAGAATCATGAAAATGTTGACATACAGTAACTGAACAACACAGAGAGTTTCTCAGTAGGGGAGCCTGTCGTGTTTTTCAGTTGTGTAAGCAACCGTGGGCGCACAAAGACATCAAAGACCGCGCATCATCCCCAGTAATTACCATCACATTAAAGCAAAAAAGAGAAAAAAATGCAGATCTGTAATGTCAGTGCTAAATAAATGTGGTCTTTGGCTTTTAATTATTGGTAATAAGCTGGTAATTTATGCTCCTTTCTCTGTTTTGCCCATCAGATGGGTTGTGTTTGAAGAGCCGGGCTTCTCTGGCGAGTCCTACGTCCTGGAGAAAGGCCTGTACGGAAGCCCAGAGGACTGGGGGGCTCTGCGGCCCAGAATCGCTGCGGCAATGCCCGTCATACTGGTAACAAGATTTCTGCAATCTTATTGCTTTTCTAGGGTGGCAGGATGATCCAGTTACTGGAAAGATTAAGTGAAATATCACGGGTACCATCCCCACAAGACCCAGTGTGTCAGTGTCTTAAAGCAGGGCTGCACAGTTAATCACAGATAATTATATACATTGCTTGTTGTATTTTTATTTCCCCTGGAAGTCCTGATGTGGTCTGATGAAGCACTTAAATCCTGTGTGACCCATAACAACATTCACCCATGTGACTAAATCTTAAAGTCCCCATAAAATGAAGTCACTTGACTTCTGCTCACATGACTTCTGTAAAATAGAACATCTTTAATGATGACCTCATCAAGGCCTACTGGGTATAATTAAACATTTCAACCAATAAAAGCTTCACAAATTTTTTAACAGTGTCGCTCCTCCTCCAATCCTTTCTAATAAAATTGTGCTTCTTGCCCTACCTTATATCCTATTGGTTTACACTTGTGAATGATCCCTCCCTGCATTAAGTCCCACCCCAACTACCTGTTTCAACAGGAAATACATCAAATCAAGGAAGTAAGAGTACCATTTCATGTTTTCTTTAAAGATGGAGAAGCACGCAGCTCCAGTGGAGAAAAAGAGAGAAAGTATCTTCGGAAAACACAAAGACAAGAAATGTGGGAAAGTGTAGATGGTGCTGATGCTAGAGAGGAAAATGCTTCTCTCGAGTTTAAACATGAAAATGTATTTTAGTTCATTCCTAAATGTGGATCATCATCTGTCACTTTGGTCTTAACCAGGTGGTGAGAAAGAGAATCAGACAGTGAGACTGAAAACCAAACTGTGTAGCTGCTGCCACTTTGACCAAAACTGGACTGAAAAAGTGAAAAAAATAGCCTAAGGTGCAAAAGTGTAATAAAAATAATTTTGTTTTCTGGATCTGAGCAAATGATAATAATTAATGATGATGATGATCACAATATGAAGCAAATTAATCAGAATAGTCTTTGCTGACTTTATAGTACAGCCTTATTTTTGGATTTCTGGGTTTTTACATAAATTTAAAAGCGCCCCTTATGAAGAGAGAGCCACCTTTACCCTTAACCGGTCGGTATGTGACTCAGAGGAACATGTAAATAATCACTTTCCTAATTTCACTGTGTCTAATACGACAAGTGAAAATCTTCCAGTCAAAACAAGAGAGAAGTGTGTAGGTAAATGACTCTTATTAACTTTTTTGTGTCGTTTCAGGATGATTTCCAGATCCCTGCCAAGTTTAAGGTAAGCAATTAAAATGAGTGTTAAAACACTTAATCCTTCTTGGTGATTTCATTTTTTACATATAATCTGATGATCCGTTGAACCAGGTGAGTGATTCAGAGCGGATGACTCAGACTTGTTGTGCTGTGTGTGTCTCAGGTGCAGCTCTTCTCTGATCCAGGTTTCCATGGCTCTGTCCTCGTCCTGGAGGACAGTGCAGCCTCCCTGCAGCAGGGCTTCTCTGTGGCCTCCTGCAAGGTGCTGGCTGGCAGGTGAGTAACACTCCTCCGCATGAATCAGTATCACTCTGCCATTATTTTGACATTTTTTCCACTGTCTTCTCACACTCCTGCAATAGTCTCATTTTAGACTTCCAGCTGGTGACCATGTACTGTTACCTGAATATAATTCTGTCTCTTCACATTACAAAGGATTTATAGGACTGCAGAGATACACCTACCAGAGGCTTTGCATTGACGCTGCTTCAATTAGACAAAAAAAAATCCCCAGCCATTGTGATTTACATACCGCGTTTTGTTTTTCATTAACTTTGATATTTCATATTGCAGCATCAGTATTAACTTGAGATATTGCTCAGCTCTACAAGTGAGAACACACCGTGCATCCTCAGGCATTAATAATGCATCCAGCCTATCATAAACCAATCATGTCAATACAGCTGTCACATCGCAGTGCCGCTTTTCAGCTGTTTTCATCTGACATTCATTGCATTTAATTAGATGTTTATGTTACAACTGGAGACCGGCATTAAGCAAATATTTTTAGATCGAGAAAAATGTAGACACGAGTCCACAGTGATTTGTGTCACATTACACGCTGCTCATATATACCTGTGTGTGTGTGTGTGTGTGTGTGTGTGTGTGTGTGTTCAGCTGGCTGGCATTTGAGGGCCAGGACTTCACTGATAAGATGTATGTGTTAGAAGTGGGGAGCTACCCTGACCTGAAAGCAATGGGCTGCATGCACCCCAGCGCCTCCATCCTGTCTCTACAGACTGTTGGCTTTGTGAGTAATGTTCTTCATTTTTTTCTTTATATAACAAAGCCATCCCACTGACACTTAAATTCCCTTTTTCAAGGGATAATCTGAGGGGCTGAATCACATAGTCTCTCTCTGCTGAATGAGTTGCCATGGCTGATTTGAGTGGCATTGAAAGTGGAAAGTAACTAAGTATTTGTACTGAAGTACTGATGTGCTTCAGTAAAGTTTTGAGAAACTGGCACTTCACTTGAGTGTTTGCATTTAGTGAGACTTTATACTGAACTGCATTTCAGAGGGAAATCTTGTTAATTTTTTACTGCCCTACATTTATCTGACGGCTGGAGTTACTTTGCAGAAGAAGCTTTTCAAATGTGATGCATCGTTAGAGCGTAAACAAATCCAACAGCTTATATGTTAGAGCTGCAACATTAAAATACTTCGTACAGGTTAATGCATCAATAATTTAACACTGAAAAAACTCATTCTTCACAAACTTTTACTTTTCATGCTTAAGTACATCTGACCCCTAATTCTTCTTTACTTTTACTTGAGTAAAATTTTACTTTTCAGAGGGGTATTTTTCCTTTATGGTATTGCTACTTTTACTTTTTAAAGGATTTGAGGACTTTTTCCACCACTGCATGTCATCCATCTTTTGGCATCTTTCACATTCATAGACAATTTTTCATTGTTGCGGGCTTGTCCTGAAACCTTTCGAAGCAGTGTGTACAACTTCTATTGAATCACGAAATCAATCAGCAGGTGACCTTTACCTGCAAAAGTTCACCTCATCACAACTTGCTCAGCAGAGTAGATTCTGGTATTTTTATGCCCTGTGTTCCATCAACCCATGTCATCCATTAATGCAAAGGTCTTACTGAAAAACACGCGCTGTTTTCAGTTTTTTTGCCATGTCACAAATGCTCAACGGGAACAGCAATTCAGAAAAGTGCCCCCTGTGTTAAAAATAATGCCAAATGCGAGCACCAGGGTGGGAGTTTAGTCCGTTCCCAGGGCAACTACAAAATGATCCTCAACATACATCTGAAGCTGCACGGCCTGCAGTGTTCAACCCACTCCTTGCTCCTTGACATAATGTACTCTCTCTCTCTCTCTCTCTCTCTCTCTCTCCCTCTCTATCTCTCTCTCTCTGGGTAGGAGTTCTCACTGCCGTCCATCACTCTTTTTGAGCGGAGCGGCCTGCGGGGGAAGCGGGTGGTTCTGATGGCCGGATCAGTCAACCTTCAGCTGGCTGGAGGCTGCAGCCGAGTCCAGTCTGTGCTGGTGGAAGGAGGCATGTGAGTGCATTACAGTCACTGTCCAGCTGAATTACTCTATACAAAAGAATATACTGGTTATCCAGCTGTCACCGAGCTCTCCACCACTTAGTTTGAGCTTGACAGTTGCAGGTTTAATAGTCGTGTGTGTGTGTGTGTGTGTGTACGTACTGGGAGCAAATTTCACTATGCTGTCAAAGCCATTTTTCTCTGGCAGGAAGTGTGAAACAGAAGAACATCTTTTAGCCTTCAGATGTGTCCTTCAGTGGCCTTTTTTTGGCTCTCAGCAGCACCGCTTCAAAATCCCTTTTATTTTCTTCAGTCCTCTTTGCGTCACCAATTCAAAAGTTATCAAAAAACAGCAAAGTAGACTTAAGTGATTTTCACATATTTTGCTTCATCTCTATGACACTGTTGCTGCATGTGGCAAACCCCACTCGTCTTGTACAGAAAGTGGCTTAAAGCTGCAATAGTAAAATTGCAGACAGTCGATTTAAGTGAGGACCATTTAGACTCAAATGACAGAAAATGTGTATTGAGCATGTCATTTAATGGTTGAGTCATTGTCTGATGAATTACCTGCTTATTTCATGGTTTCGTCAGCTGAGTCCAAATGGTCCTCAGTTTTGAAATTTCAGCTGCTGCAGTTTTAATTAACTTGTAAATAAGAGAGTAAGTGAATTTAATCCAGGTCTGCCACTGGGATAAAGCAAAGAAGAAACAGCTTTTCCCCGAGAAAACCATCCTACAGTCAGCATTTTTAAACATTCACACACCACAATATACCTTATCACCAAGCTTTATGTCAGTGAAGCAGTTTTGGCTCGTATCCTCGGGCTTGACAGTTTATCAAATCCAGTTGGATGCAGAATGCCGGGTCAGCAGAACATCTCATACTGGAGTGCGGCGTTACTGACAGATGGGGAGATGAGTGATCAGGTGGAAATCTGCTGCTGATGTGTCAGATTCAGACTGGAGGTGTTAGATCATCTCAAGGAAATAAAGAGCCTGTTGAGAGCCAGAAATGTCTCTGGAGTGACACATTCCTGCTGGAGGAGAGATGAGGAATCAGCCAAAGAATGGAGCCATTGAGGCCGGAGTTAAAAGAAGCGTTGAGCATTACACACTTATATTAGATAATCCTGAGGCTCAAGACATTTCAGAAAATGCCTTTGCAAGCTGCTGCATGGGATTAAGTCTTCTTAAAAGTGCTTTAACTTGCACTAGCTGCAAGATAGCCTGAGTTTACTGCATCTGAACAATTGAGACTGTGTCAGGAAAACTGTCAGGCACAGAGAGGAGTCAAAATTTGGCGTCTGTAAGCTTTAAGTTGCTGCGAAGTATTTGAAAAACAAGTCATTTAGCCTCACATTAAGTCTTAAAATCTTAAAACAAGTGTAAACCTCTGCCAGTGGGATGAGATAATCCCACTTGTTTGCAGTGCTAATCAACTTGTTTCCAGAATTTTCTTGAATCAGATGTCATTTTCTTGATACAAGGGGGCTTTGCAGTGTGGTAACATCTAGCTCAGGCCAGTCAGAGTGCAGGAGACATGCAAAGTAAAAAATGCAATGCGGGCTTCATTGTAGTCTTGACTGTGTTTTCTTCTTTTTTTTTTTTCAGGTGGGTACTTTATGAGGGAATCAACTACCGGGGTGCTCAGATTCTGCTGAAGCCTGGTGAGGTGATCGACTGGCGCAAGTTCAGCGGTTGGCAGAAAATTGGATCGCTCCGCCCTCTCATGCAGGTAAGAGGCCACAACCCTTCTGTCATGACCGCTATGGTCCCACAGCTTTACTTTCCTACGACAAAAACTGGTGGAAATATGCAGAACCATTTTTTAGATTTATGAAATGTTTTGTACATTACAAATTACAGTATTATTATTATTACAATCTACAGTATTAATCTACTATCATAAATCATATTATATCATCATGAACAAATATTGTCCTTCCTACAGTTAAGGGCCATGCAGCAATGAAGATGTAATAATCACTTTATTACATGAATTCATGATTATTGCTTGGAGGTGTAATGTATTTTTATCTGATGTCATAAGAATGACTATTAATGTGATAACTCAACAATAAGAATGTAATAAGTCATTGCATTAAGCAATAGTATTACATCATAAGTAAAAGATGTTACATCGCTTATTGCAAATTAATGTAATAATAATAATATTGTAATAATGTGATTTGAAACTGCAAATTGTTGCTCTAACAGATTTAATTACATTTCCAAACCATATAAAGGGACATTCCATTACATTTTGACAGGCCACTACATCATCTGTCTGTTATTGCAGTTGCTATAAGAAAAAATGAAATCTATTTTGTCCTTGAGGGTTTAAATAATTGAATATCAAAGATGTGGTTTCACAGTAAGCACTTACATCTTCGCTATTATGGCACAGAGCAAAGATCAGATTTCTAATAACAGCCCACAGGTCTTTGAAGAATCTAATGACTGTGCAGTTGAGAATCGTGGTGTCTGAGCATAAAATGAGATGTTAAAAATAGTTACAAACAAGCCTGCATTGAAAATCTAATCACGATGACTGTTGCACACATTATTTCATGTGCTCACGTTATTAACCTCAGTGCACTGCTTAGATGGATCAAAATATGCCTGGAAGCTTTATTTATATTTTAGAAAGTTCAAAATCTGTGTTGAAAATGGTAAACACATCATTTATTTCTTGATCTAAATGAACCTAAATATTGAAAACAAACAGAAGGACTGATCCTGTGCGTCTGGTTGTTGTGTGTTTGTTGTTGTGTGTGTGTGTGTGTGTGTGTGTGTGTGTTTTCTGAGCAGAAGCAAGTTCATTTCCGTTTGCGGAACAGAGAGACGGGGCTCCTGATGTCAGTGACAGGAGATTTGGACGATATCAAACTGATGCGTGTCCAGGACACGGAGGAGACCGGTGGACTGGAGCAGATCTGGTTCTACCAGAACGGACACCTCCACTGCAGGGTAACAGCAGAACCATCATCACACTGTCAGTCAGGGTTAAATGTCAAAGAAACTCTGCGCTATTGATAGAACAAAAATAAGCCTTATAATGAGCAAGGTGGCCCGTACAGACCAAAGTCCAGACCAGTGCAGTCAGGCTGAAGTCAAGACCATGTCCAAAGGGGCTCAAAACCAAGTCAAAACATAGAACACAGAAAACTGAATCATATTTAAGACCAAGACTAAAGTAGTCAATAAACCTACCTAGTTCATAGCTGCCAAAATGCCAAAAAAATTGTTAAGGATAAGAGATGCAAATCCACTCTGTGCTCTATCCTTCAACATCCAAGAAATCAATAAGACTTGACCAGCTCAGTGGCTCTCAAAGTGGTGTCTAAGGGCCCCAAGAGAGTCCTTAAGGGGCTTCCGAAGGGTTCTCAGCAAAATGAGGAACAGTTTAATTTCACTACAGTTCAATTCACTATAAATTGTTAGAAAATACAAACAGTGAGTGATTATTTTAACATTGTTTAAATCTCACCGCTTTTTTTCTTTTGTCAAGGTATGACATATAAACAATACTTAATACAAACCAAAATCTTTTAATATCAGGGTCCCTAGGGTGAAATCACTTCAAATGGGGATCCACAGCTAAACGAAAGCCAGCTTGTAGGTCGAGAACACAGAAAAGCTTGAAAACCTCTTAGTGTATACACATTTGAGCATTTGACCCTTACAGTACATGCAAAGGTTAAAGTCCCTTAAACTGTTTGCGGCACTGGAGAGAAAGATTAACCAAACATCAGGGAGGAAAAGGTGAAGTCAGCATCCCATAGTGGCCAAGATCAGGATAAGCCTGAGTCCAATTAGACAAGAGATGACGACAAGGCTGAGATATAAAAAAAAATTAAAAAAAAACCCAACATGTTCTCAAGACCTGGTATGGCCCAGAGTGATAGTTCACGCACCACTACAGTTTACCCACAATTCATCTTTACTGCTGAATGTCAAACAGAGAGAGACTTCGAACACCACCTCCAAACCACAATCCTCCCACTGTCACATCATGATCTGGGTTGCACCATATAACCGTGAAAAATAACATCATCACACTGTCACGATGAATTCAAACTGGTGATCTCACTGCCGCCTCCTCTCCCCCGTGCTCTTCCCACAGCTGCTGGAGGAGTGCTGCCTCAGCCCCAGTGGGAGTGTCACCATGGCCGGGAGCCGCGTGGGCCTGAACCCAGAGCCGGACACACAGCACCAGCTGTGGAGCATCACCCCCGACGGCTTCATCCGCTGCACCGCCACCCCTGACCTGCTCCTGGAGGTCAAAGGTGAGTCCGAACGAGCCCGAGTGACAAATACAGCTGGATTTGCGCCTTAAAGGAGACTGAAATCTGTCTAAATTAGCGCAGCACATTTTAATAAATGCTACATTTTTGTTTTAAGGTGTTCGAAAGATCAGTTTGATAGGTTCGCATGTTAAAAATGAGTGCCGGAAAGCTATCATAGGAAAGTATTCAAGATCAATTTATAATACTGCCAACTTTCATGACACTTGTTGAATTGTCCTGATATCATATTCTAATATTAGCAGATGTGTGAAACCCCCGTCTCTCAAGGAGATTAAACTAAATGCTAAAATTAGTGGCAAATATGCGTCCCAGGTCTTATTAAAGGCCAAAATGATGAGTAAAGCATGTGACTCTCTCCAAGAGCGCTCTGGATCTTAGGCTCAACCTCTGACTGTTAAGCACTTCACTAATATTGAATCCTAAATCAGGATTTAACTAATTACAAACAGGACAATGATATCGTAATCACTGTGTCATAATCTCCTGCATAGTGGACTTAGGATGAAACTGACACTGAGGGTTTCTGTCAGCAGGGTTGCCTTGTATTACTGTCAGTTAGTGACACCATGTGGACTAAAAGATATCAAAGCACAAACCGTCACTCAGTGTGATAACATGGCATTGTGGATATTAGCTCATATCCTTGTTATGGTCATACTTGGCATAAACTGCATCTTCATATCCTGTTTACAAATATTTCGCTGTTGTTGCAATAGTTGATGCATCACATACCACAAAGTTTATAACAATAACAGGATATTGTTGCATGCCTCATTATCCCGTTAGAGTTTCTAAAAAGTGGGATATGAGTTTTTTCCAGGGAAACACACTTTTAAATATAATAATTGACCTTCCTGGTATCAAAACAATATCATTACTCTTTCTCCTTATCAGGGGGCCACAACTATGACAAAAACCAAGTGATTCTCAACACGCTCGATCCAAACAAACTAACCCAGAGATGGGATGTGGAGATTCTGTGAAGACGAGCTGCAGGACTGGATCTCTACAACTGTACGAGGTTTTAAGGACGAGGTACACGGCTGGAGTCCGGCGAGCGCTTGCTGCTGAAGGACTATGAAATTTCCAGCAAGAAGGTCAACATGCAAAAAAAAAAAAATCCGTAAGAATGTATTACTAGCCACTTGAGTGACAAAAGAGGACATTGACGAGTGGACTAACTTGAAATGCCTATGCATAATGTTTTACACATGAAATAATATATCATAAGGTTTGTATTTTGTCCTTTTTCATGAATAAACCTGTTTGCCTGATTTTAATTAAACAACACAGTATTAATGCCATTTTCATACCTTTATATGCATTATTTTTTGACAATGCCGTACTTCCCAGCAGCATGCAACATAAGAAACACAAATAACTCTTTTGCTTAACAAGTGGAAAAGGTCCTAATTTAATTTGTCCAGTGAAAACTACACAATCCACAACACCACTTTTATGTTTTTGGATAAAATAAAGGTATTTTGTCATTAAGTTTCATAAATACATTATACAGTAACTCATTTACTCATATTTAAATGTACTTCAGTTAAAATTCCAATGTGTTTTAACTGTCAGTATTCATCAGGGGAAACGTTTTTAGAACTGAAGTTTCCTGACTTATTGTTCACTTAATGTTAAATTGTTCAATTCATGTAATCAAGCACATCTTGGTGCTGTGAGAGTCGGAAGCTGGGAGTGCCAGGTAGACAAGGCTATAGGATGCAGTATGTAAGCCTGTTATGTCCATATTGCTGTGAGTCATGTGTCTTTTTAGTTAGCTTAAGTCCTTTGAGACATATTTGCGATAAAGGGCTATAATAATATGAATGAACTTGATCTTGAAGCACCCTGGGAGAACTGCAAGACTGAAAGATTTCCTTACTTTCTATGCAGTCAGAGTAGAGAAACCCCTGACACCCACAACCCTGCAAAGCCTTCAGAGCTAAGAGAGGATGTAAGCTGTAACAAGAACAAAGCACGTTTCCCATTACAAGGTCAAGTCACACTTGTAGTCCACTGCACACCCTCGGCACCGCTTATCTCTTTGGACAACATTATCAAGAGCAGCCTGGTGGAGGGCGAGCGAAGTCGCACAGAGTTAACTCGGCGCTCTGCTCCCTGTCTCTAGTTTGGTTTGAGCGTTTCCCTCGCTTGGTCGGGCTCTGCAGCCTCTGTGTAACTGTCTTCCACAGCTGCCTCAGCCTGTGTGAGATCCTCGTCCTCTTCAGACACTCTGACCACTGTCTTCCCTCTGGCGTGGCCCTGCTCCAGCTTCTGGAAGGCCTGAGGCACCTGAGTAAATGGGAACTGGGCCTCCACTACTGGCAGGATCTGAGAAAACAACATGGATGTCAACTTATAATCAAATCACAAAACAGTAAAGGGACCACATATAAATTATAAATGAGTATTAGACCTGGGTCAATTATTATTTGAATATGATTAACATTTGTTATAATATGACAGGGTGGAATTGGCTGTATTAGGCAGTACATTAGTGTTAGACAGTCAACTGAGTGCACATTTCTGTGATTGATAATTGATGCTATATGAACTATGTCGTGTTGGGTAAACCCTATACAACTGACCCTCAAAACATGATAAAACAACATATAAATCCAAGACTTACTTGGAAGTGAATTTGTTTGCAAAATCATGTATCTCCAGTTGTATTCATTTCAGCAAACCACTTCGAGGTAATATAAAAAATATTATTAATAGGCTAATATATAGGCGATATTGGCTTTTGGAACAAACTTATGGATTGAGGAGTGGCATCTATTTTTATAAATGAATTAATACTGCTGTATCCATTCCTGAAGTGTATATTTTGTTCTTTTCTCTCCAAAGGATGGAGAAAGGTATTCATGAATTTTATTTTTTTTTTTTAAACACAAGAGAATGCTCACAAACTTCTATTGCCAATGCCAAATCATCTCTGCATTCATAGCCGTGAATGTGAAAAAGTGAGGGAGGGGTTCAGAATGTGATGAGGCTGGACAATCCTGCGCTAGTCCCACAACACGCACCGCCAGGGTTGTTATTCTGGTCAGCATCTCTTGTCATTAACAATGAATGGGGGAGCGCGGTGGCGTCACACTGGACACCGTCCACACATCTGACTGAGAATAGGAGACCGAGGATGTGTGTGTGCATCTGTGTTTGTGTGGGGGGCTGTGTGTGGCAGCAGCTTCCCGCCACAGGTCTGAGTGCGCCGCTTGCTGTAAGCCCCGGGACAAAAGAGCAGAGGTCCCACACGCTTAGCGAATGGCTGCTCAGCACTGTTTAAAAACCCATTCATCGTCTCCTGGCGCCTGACTCATCGCCCAACGGCCAAACGTGCGCACAACCGAACCAACCAACCAGCACAGCGGGAATGTGATGCTTGCTCCTTAATAAAGCCACAAGGGAGCCCTGAATACAGGGGCATGTATGGAATCCCTGGCATGCTCCTATTAAATCTGCTGTATGATCTCCCTCCCTGTGTAAATTTCTCATATGAATTTTCGGGCTCTGGATGATGTGCAAATGAAAGGAAGTCCATCTCCTCCCTGTTGCACCGGAATGGTTGGCGATAAATGAGAACCATGGCATTATATTAAAGTAAAAGCAATACCTTTCCTGCATCCACCAGCTTGCTGATCTCATCCAGGGCCGGCCCATCTGGTGCATAAAACCCCCAGCGGTAGAAGACTCCGTTTGATATTATATTCTGACAGCCAAACAGAAGAGAGGCAATATTAAAAAGTCAGGCGGGTTCAGGCCTTGCTGCAAAAACAGGGAATATATAAAATTTTAAAGAGATTAGCTAAAGAGATTAACAAGGGACATAAAGACACAGAACTCAACATACCAAGGCTAACTTTAACTCTCAGGTAAAATGTGCTTTGTGCTAAAAGCTGAAAATCAACGGAAAAGATGGAAATTGGTGTTTGAAAACTGTTCAAACAAAGCTAAAGTGGGAAATTTGGGACAACATCAGTGACAGTCATAATATACAATAAAT
Organism: Neoniphon sammara; assembly: GCA_900302535.1. Taxonomy (NCBI): domain Eukaryota; kingdom Metazoa; phylum Chordata; class Actinopteri; order Holocentriformes; family Holocentridae; genus Neoniphon; species Neoniphon sammara. The sequence goes on from OMKZ01017026.1 coordinate 14,435, forward strand.
GCCCACAATATTAGAGACATGTACTCATTTTATGATGTAAACTGATGAGGTCACTCCAAATGAAGTTATCTCTTATTGATTTTCTGTAGTAATTCTATGCTAATCATAAAGTAATGAAGATGACAATAAAGATAAAGATTTTGAATCAGTTGAGATTCATTTGTGCAAATGTGGATGGATGTCCTTAATATTTGGTAAATTCAGTGTATATCTTTGTCACGCACCATGCCAAACTAATCCACAGCGCACAAGCAAGAGAAAAATGGTAGTAACAAAATATTATGAGCTGTGAAAAGCTGCTAAAGTCAATGTGTGACCCATACATAGGAGATTTTGCAATACTTAGACTTGTGATGCTCACTTGTGAGAGTGAAAGTTAATCAAATGGACTATGGATAACAAGCAGTGTTACAGCGCTGCTAACAGAATACTGAATGCAAGCCAACAGTTGCAGAAAATAAAGTTTTCTACTAACCCAGTGTGGGTTTTCATTTAGAACAAAAGCTAGCTTTTAAATCAGGGCAGTCAGCTAAAAGAACTGGTAAGATGGATGACTTCATAGAAATGTATGCTGGTGGGGAGTTTAATCAGCAAAGCAACTCACCAATGAGTAATTATTCCTATTATTCATAATGATTAATTCTTTTTACAGGTCATTGCTTTGGTTGTTCCACACAATGTAATTTGTTTTATGAAGTTATGCATGTTGCTGGCAAAAAATACACCATGTGAGCAAGAAAAAAAACTTGCTTCTTAAACACAAACGTTACTCCTGAAATATGCAGCACTCATAGAACCAGTTCCTTCATGTTTTATCATAAGATTTTATTATGCGTGATCACTTTGCCACCCCTCCCTTGGCTTGGGTAAAACTACGCCCGGGTTTCCAAATAGGGCAGACTAAAACGACAGGGGTTCTCTCCAGTGGTTCAATGCTGCTGTCGAGTTAACCACCAGAGGGCTCTGTGGGGCTGTGATGTCTCTGATGAAAAAGCCCTGCTGCCCTAGAACTAGGCGCTGAGGGTGTGACTCATGTGGCTGAGCCCCGCCAAACTGACCAGCCGGCTGCTTCCACAGACAATGGGTCCCGGAGGCTTGGTGAGAAACACACAAACACTGGTATTTGCAGGGGGGAGACAGTCGGTTACAATCTGCCCAAATACCAGATACTGCTGGTTCAGCAACAGACGCATGCACACACACCTCCCGCATCCAGACTAAAACACACACACACTCACACACACACTCACATACTCAACTCAAATGCTGCCAGCCATGCTGTCAGCGATGCCTGCGCAGCCCAGGATAACTTGACTCAATCCCCAGAGCAACTCCACCCTGTTCTCAGCTATTCACCCACTTGGTCCAGCCCAAACCCACTACCCCTATTACAAATGCACTCCATAAACACAGCAGCTGGAAGGAAAGGACACACTCACACAAACACTGGGCCAATACCCACACACACACGCACACACACGGGACCTCAAACAATTAACGCTCACGTTCCCTCTCTGAATGTTGGGTACATTTGATCCTGCACATGTTCAGGCTTATTACACCCTGCAGGGCACATTTCAACTGATCAAGCATAAACCTACATGAAGCCAAAATCTGTTATAAAGCTGAGTCAAGTCATTACATGACTTTTCCCTGCCTATATACCGCCGACTGAACATCGTTTCATGTCACATTGAGGGTGATCAACGGAGTAGAAATCAATCTGAGCGAAAACATCCACCAGCTGGAACAGGTGGACACCCATTTAATAACAATGCGGTGTTTCCATGTCAGTGAAGCCAAAGTGTCCCGTTACAGGTTTGGTGCACCTGTGGGTCCACACCCATGCCTAGGATTCATGACAAATACCAGGCCAAAATTTTCCATATAAATCAAAAACATGTTTGTAACAGCATGATGATGATTTCCTCCCCTTTCATTGTGTTTTACTGGCAAGCGCTGTGGATGTGCACTTCAACCCTTGGATGAAATACAAAGAGTATAACCTTTCATTTCAGCTGAGTTCAGTTCAGTTCAGCCTGAACTTGGCATCTTCATGCTTGCCTTGCTGCTGTTTACCTGTATGGCCTTGTTGTGCAGGGTGAATCCTGAGCGTACGATCCCATCCAGCAGGCCCATGGAGTCGGTGTTGAGGAGGAAGGGTGTTACCAGCGTAACATACTTGGCCCCGGACCAGGGCTTCAGCAGGCCCAGGGCCCACTGCTCTGTGTCCCCACCCACGTTGTCAAGAATCACGTCAAACCTGGTGGGGGCAAATACAGTCTGTAAACCTTATGGAAATCCTGGCAGTGGGCGGTTTGTAGTATAGACACTAGGGGTGTAATGATTCATTAAGTGCATCAGTTATAAATTCTGCATCGATCTGCTAAAAGAGATAAATAGAATGAATCATTTTGACTTCAGCCTGAATGGGTATGAAATGCTCTTAATTGATTAATTCAAGATTCTTAAACAAACAAAACAAAAACAAAAATTATGGTGATTAAACTGAATACTACACATTGGAACTTTTTGTCAATAAAGTTTGTTTTTTATAGAACAAGTAATGATGAAGTAGTTCTGTTCTTTCACATTTCAGAAGAAAAAGGATAGCCTTACATTATTCCCCTTTTAATTTAATGGACATAAAATTTTTGCTAAAAGTACTGAATTGAATCGTTGACTTAAATCGAGGTTTACAAACTCAAACTGAATTGTTTCAACAAGAAAAATCCTTAAATCAAATCTCCAAGTCATGAATCATGAATCAAATCTGTCCGTTTAGCCAAATATTCACATCCCTATCTGACACATACATACACATACATGCAGATGCACACGTATAACATCACGATAGGTTATCAAAGTTTTGAAATCATGTATTGTAAGTTTTGAATTTAACAGTCCAGGCCGATCAGAGTTATCTTCTCATGTTAGTGTTTTGCATATTGCTGCAGCCCTAATTTGAGGAGTATTTTAAGAAAAGGGGTGGGTGGAAACTGAATGGGGGATGAACTAGGGTCCACTCAGGCCTTGAGCCCTGGTCTCCATGGAAACTAGGAAGTGAATCAGTGAGCAGGTGTGCCATGTTGAGGGGGGAGACATTTTCCACGTCTGTGAGGGCAGTTTAAGAGGGTAAAACCTGCACAATTCAAGCAGTACCACAAAAGAGCATGACTCCACTTCATTAGTACGTCTACTGACACTAATGATACTCTGACTAACTGAGCTGCACCAAAGAACACTCTGCTCCCTTTCATTCGAGAAACAACACCATTTCTTTGATTTATGCATAATGTACAACCGTTTGATCTTCTTGTCAGTTGTGGAAATGCACACTACACACACAGAGGGCATAGACAGGGTATTTTTCACCACAATAACACATACTTCTCCATCGTGTCTAGTTGTGAAGCCACATCTCCTGCCGTGTAGTCCACAACCTCGTCAGCTCCCAGCCCTCTAACGAGCCCCTCTGCGTTTTGCGAACAGGTCACAGTTACATGAGCGCCCCAGGTCTTCAGTAACTGGCAGCACACATGGGAAGAAACCACTAATACACACACACAGAGACATAGCGAGCGGCCTAACGCTCATGCCAAGTTTAAAAGGGTCAGACATAAATGTTGGTACGGCTAGTGAAGTGCGCTTACCTGAATAGAGAACGTTCCCACACCTCCCGATCCTCCAGTAATTAAAACTCTGAGAGGGAAAAACCCCAGCAACCATTCAGTTACTGTCTGACTCCTTTAGAGAAGCTACTAAAAGCAGTGGAGGGTTCAGCAGGGAAGAGAGGAGATGCGAAGGATTGAAGGCCATTAGATTCCAGAGTGTCTGCAAGTTTCATCAAGCTAAACCCAAGAGCCTTTTGATGCCAATTAAAATGAAACATTAGACCAGTTTCACCCCTGAAATGAATGTGAACATGAAAAAGTAGTCTCATCAGAGTAAAGCTCTGCACGACTGCACTTAACTTATCATCAGGAAAAAGTGCAATAACACACCACAACAATTTTAAGACCTCTAAGAATTAATTAAAGGCTTAAAGGCTATATGTATTAGTCTTCAGGGACTTTTGAAAACCCAAAACTTTTGACTTTTTTCAGAACCTGCAAACACTCAGGATTTACAACATCTGTGCAATAATGTGAGTGTAAATATGTGATGATAATGCACTAGAATAAGTACAATGATGGAAATTGTGATATAAGGATAATGTATTTGGCCATGTTGCCTGGGTTGGGGTGATGCTTGCCTTTTATTTGAACAGCTGTCTCTGCCAAGACCGCCTGCATTGACGAGGGCAGACAGGGCTGTGGCAGCTACATATGGGATGGACGCTGCTTCTGCGTGACTCAACAGTTTTGGTTTGTGAGAGACCTGCAAGACACACACACACACACACACACACACATACGCACATGCACAAGAGCATCCAGCCAGGAATATATCAAAATGTAAAACGTAACCCCCACATAAAAAAACAAACCTGGCTTTTATTCCATATTGCTAAAACATGTATTTTGTTTTCAGCAACAATTAAAAAAGCTCAGTCTAATGATTAGAGCTGCTGTGAGGGCAGCTAGCAAAGCAAAGAGCTGCCAAGTAAACTAAGAACAATGCAAACCAGAAACACAGGGCAGTTTGTGTGGCTGCCTAATTGCTGCCACAGAGGCTCACGCAAGCTGCCTAACTTAATCCTAATTATTTTGTGCACTGCAGGATTACATAACAGGCTGCACTTCTTCCAAACTTTTGTTCCGTGCATTTTTACAATTCATGTGAGAGTTGTGTATGGATTGTTGCCATTTGTTTGAAATCATAATGAACAGGGAAATCACAATTGCCTCATTTTAAGCCACGTCAGCCAGTGTTACGTTTGACAGCAATTAAATAATAAAGAGTCTCATAGCTTATTAGTCAACTTGCCCACTGTTGATGGAAATACACAGAGGTGATGTAACTCCACTAGTAGCCTACCTCATACTCTGTTAGAGTCACAAATTCTGCCAGGCTGCCTTGTTTCCAAGGAGGAATAGCGGCCCACACCTGAAACACAGATTTGACTTTCAAAACACTCTACTGTAAACAATTTCTCTGCCTATTCGTATTCTGACTATTAAACAGTTGTTGGACTATGTCAGCTGCTCTTTTCACTGGTTACTTCGTAATAAAATTGTATATTATTTGTGTTACTTCCTGAAAAGCTGTCATATGCTTACTGGAATCAGAACAATATTTACTATTGTGTAGTAGTGGATTGGTCCACTATGATAAACATTATATCATGTTACAGTCAATTTCCCTAATTGTATTTTTATTTGTGGGGAGGAATAATGACAGAGAGACAATTTTCTCTAATAGATGAGAAAATGGATATTTGATTGGTCCATTAAGTCAACTTGGAATTTTTAAAGCTGGTGACAGTCCTGCTATGCCTTGCCATACAGAAAAGGAATAATATGTAGTCTATCTACAGACTACAAATCACTGAGTCACAATGAATTATGCAAATCAATGTATAATCTTTCTGCCAAGAAAAATTCTGTCAAGTACTTGACAATGGAAGTGCACACATCTTCTCTTCAAAATGTGTGCCATGCAACTCCATGCAAGCAGCCAAGTAGACCATCACCTCGTCTCCTGGAGCAAAATGAGTCACCCCGGATCCACAGTCCACCACTACACCAGACACATCACGACCCAGGATGAGAGGAAACTCACTGTCATTCTCCATCACAGACATTGGATCCCTTCTTAACTTTAGTAACTTAGCTCCATACCCACCTGGAATCGACAAAGTCAGCAAGCTTAGTGAAAACAGATGCTACTGTAACTCACCAATCATCAGTTTAAAGCATGTATGGAAGTATTACAACTTACCCCTCATAGAAATGTCAAGGGGGTTGAGACTAGCAGCACAGACTTTTATCATCACGTCACTAGCAAAATTGACAGTAGGGACTGGGATTTCATCTGTGAACCTCAAAACTCCATTAGACCCATACTGGTCAATGACCCATGCTGGCATGCAGCTCTGTAGTCTTGAAGAGCTGCACAAATTTCTTCTGCAACACACACTGCATCCTGCCCTTGCTAATGTGTTGGTGGAGCCTACCGCTTTCGCATAGGACAAAAAGACCAGCCTAGCTGATGCCATTGCTCTGACAGAGCCCATTTTAACAGTCCCTCAAGTGCGTCTACAAAGAGAGCTTTTAATAGCTAATGGCATTTAGAAACCAGCACACTTGTCTCCAGGTAGCTGGCTAGCTAGCTACTCAGCTAACGTTAGCATGTCAAGGTTGTAACCATTCAAAGTCATGGAAACAAATACGGCAACTCAGGTTCAATGATAGTCCAGAAAGTAAGCGAAGTCTCTTCACTACACGCTAAATAATTAAACCTGTGTCTTTGAGCAAATTACGACGGAACAGAGAAAGACAGCTGTTACAAAACTCTTCTCTGGCTAGGTGGCTACATAACAAGCACTTTAACCTTTGAACTTACAGCGTCAGCCAATCAGAACTCTCTTTCTGAGTCATCTGACCAATAGCAAACGACAACAAAGAACATACGCATCATCATAATAATAATAATAATAATAATAATAATAATAATAATAATAATAATAATAATAATAATGGCGATGATATGATTATTATTATTATTATTACAACAACACCACTACTAGAACTACTACTACAACTACTACTTCTAAGAAGAAGAAGAAGAGGAAGAAAGGAAGGAGAAGAAGAAGAAGAAATGTTCCTTGACAAACCACTGTACAATATTAGCACACGCAGGTCATAACAGAATTGCACTGCTGGCTCCATTAAGGCTCATTCAATAAGACAGAAACAACACTCCATTATGTGGCAGTAATAGGCTATTATCATAACAATGCAAATGTACATTAAAAAATAATAGGCCAATATGCTTGAGAGCTCCACTCAACCATAAATTGACTGCTGAGTGCTCCATCATTTGGAGACAAATGGATCGAATACGAAGGAATGGACAAAGCAAAAGCTAATGGAGACAGCCATGGACAGAACACATTATCTGTTTATGCCTGAGCAGTACACGAGGGGCTGCATGGGATTTGTTTAAATGTTTTCATGATGCTTCACAATTACAGCATGGCATAGTCACTGTGCTGTATGTCTGTACAGGGAAATGTAACAAATTAGAAAATGTTTGTCTTCTCGCATTAACCTCCACAGCTCATCACTGCAATATCTAGGTGAATTCTTAACATGAGAGCTCGTCTCCTTTGAGCTGGTTACCATGCAAACTGCAAGTGGGCTTAAAGCAAAACAACTGCCCTCCTGTTGACCATGGACCACTGGCTTGGAAAAAATGCTCCTGCAAAATCAAGAGAGGTTATGGCTTGCCATCGGGAGGTCTCATGAGGCATAAAAAGTAAGAAGTAACTCTGTCACTTCCTGTTATCCTAATTACTCCCTGGTAAAAAAAAAAAAAAAAAAAAAAAAAAAAAATTAAAAAAAAAAAAAAAAACATTT
>OMKZ01017026.1:21977-32391 GCA_900302535.1 Neoniphon sammara
GTCACTTCCTGTTATCCTAATTACTCCCTGGAAAAAAAAAAAAAAAAAAAAAAAAAAACATTAAATAAACCAAATCACACTTGTCTCATGCAAATGACCTCATCTGCTTAGTGTAGCTTTGGGCAACAGTATTGACCCACTCTATTTCTATAGAGACCAGAGCGTCTCTTTGCTCAATTCTGTGCAGGAGTTGGCTGACAGTTGAGAGAGAGAGAGAAGGGAGAGGGAGAGAGAGAGAGACAGAGAGAAAGAGAGAGAGAGAGAGAAAGACCTCTAAGGGGCCCTGTGGCTGTATGATCATGATTCAGCATGAAACCATGCAACAAACAGCGCTGTGATTTTGATTGCAGCTCCCTGGGCACCGAGAACACACCGAATATTTGCTGCTTTGTCTTTACTGCCTCATTACTGTGGAGCTTCCTAATGAATTATGCGACTGGATGTCACTCAAAAACACACACACACACACACACACACACACAAAAAAACCCTCAGTTGCATGTTACTGCAAGTGGGGTGCAAAGTGTCTCAGCACCACAGGGAAGATAACCAGTATTGACAGTTTCTTGTTGCCCAGCTACCCAGGACAAGAGTGGGTCAGACTACCAGAGCAGTATGTGTCTTGAAAGGCTGTTTTTCAGGAAGGCTGTCCCTTTTTCCTAGAAATGGCCCGTGCAGCTTGTTATCTGGGCCTCCTCGCCACCTTGGGACCTGTGTGGCCCAAATCACATGGTTGCTCTAAATAAATTAAGCCTTTTATAATTGATCTCATTTAGTAGTGTGGACAAAAGCACTGTCAACATCTGACCGAGGAGCACTGCTGGACTCTTGAGCGCTGCTGGACTCTTGGGGGCTTCACCGTGACTGAGTCCGGACTAATCCCTCCCTCAGGCCATGTCTCCGTTGCACAGGCAACACCTAATCTATTAATTATGCAACTGAATGTTTCGTTTTCACCTGTCACCCTGTCTTGCATGTACACATTTCCTCTCTTTAATCTCTGTCTGTCAACATATCCCTCTATTTTTCAACCCTCAGAATCAAACAAACCAATTAACAAACAAATCTCAAGATGCTTGGCACACCACAGATAAATAATGAGCCTGTGATAAGATTGGGCACGAGTAGCCACTCACTGCTCCCTGAGAAGAGCTGGATAATGAGCAGAAGCCCTGTTTACAGTGCGGCAGAAAGGCCTCTCTTGAGCCAAGACAGAGAGAAAAAGGAGGGACGCACACCACAACCTCTCACCATTTGGGCTCGGAGATGATATTTTTAGAATGAACAAGTGGTTTCTCTCCTTGGAAACTGCCCTGTTTTTTTTGTCTTGAATAGGTCAGACAGTATGGTCCAGTGCAGCTGATACTGGGGAGATTCAGAAGCTTTCATTTAAAGTAGTAAAACAAACAAAAAAACTTCTTGGTAGCTGCATTGATCTCTAGATGCTGTTGATTTAACAGGATATTCAGCACAGTAAGATAACTCACCATTGTTTTTGTTGTGTTTTCAATTTTTCAATGGCCTAATTCCCCCTTGGACCTGTCAGTTACACAGGGGAAGCAGAGAAATGATGTCAGATTTTTAAGGGCACTGAAGTTGCTACATTGTATGCAGTGTAATTATGAATTTGCATATCCCTCAGTGACACAAATACATGCATTTTACAGCACATCTGTATACAATATTTACTGCACATCTGTTTGCCAGCATTGGCCTTTTATTCACAAATAAATTTACACACCAGTGATGCATCCTCTGGATATTTCCATGTTACTGAGTCATTGTCAAGAAACCCATGCACGTGGCTTCTTTGATAACGAACCCATGCACATTTCCCATGGGTTTCTTGCATACCTCTGCCAGCACTATGCAATTGTCAAGATATGCAAGTTGGATATTCACCAAAAGTTAATCACGCCCACTGCCAAGCCCCACCACGGCCAATCAGTGTGACAAATGAATCAGTTCTTCCTTGGCCCATGACCAAGCTTTCCACAAATTTTCATACAAATCTGTTCATAACTTTTAGAGATTTCCTGCTAACAAATAAACAGACAAACAGAATAGGGAGAAAACATAACCTCTGTCCAACTGTTGATGGACATAGTAATATATCCATGCAAGCCATTTAAAAATGTAAATGACTATATTTGTATATCATGGAATGAACTTATATTTCAAAATATTCTTGATAATACTGTGTATTCTTGGATACATTTAAAGATATAAATATTTGCAACATATGCAAATCCATATAAATACATGATGAACATGAATGAAAGTGAATATTTTTGAATTTTGATGTATAGGACATTTCCTCTATATATTTTACATATCTCACTGTAAACAATACACTAACAGATTTTTATATTTATGCGGTTTGTATATGGTGTATATTAATACATAACATGAGCAAGGTTGTGTATCATGCGCTGAGTCCAGTTCATGACCTTTGTTGCACATCATCCTTTGTTTCCTATCAGTCTGATGAGGCAATTAGATTTTAAAAGAGGAACAAACATGTTAAGTAAGCCACTTCTAACAGTGAAAACATGATATAATCTGTCACTATGTATGACTAGTGTACTCCTATTGTGTCTGCACACTCACGTACACACACGCACCCCGGTCACCGTGCAGATGGAGGCACTGACACAGGAAGCACAATGCAGTCTGTCATTCATTGGAGAGATAGCATCTTATCTGCAGGCTTCCTCCACACTGCAAAGGCAGCATCGGAAATATAAAACACAGTGCAGCCTCTATTTATCCCAGGGATTAGGAAGAACTACATATGCTGACGTAAGAGTTATTGCTCTCAGTTCGAAAGTACAGACAGGGACTTTCAGGCTGACAGAGGGCTCCCAATGACACACACATCTGCTCACACACACACACATACACCACACACAGATATTTATGATGAATTTCTCTCCTAAATGAACTATACAAGGTTTGATAAAATGGCATCTACTATTAGAGCTCCAGTACTCTCCAGTAATCTTTGATACTTTTTCAAATATAGACAATAACTAACAATAAGCCGAAGTCTGGGAATTCACCGTTTTCCCTGCTTTGTCTCCTCCTCTGGCAGCAAGTTTTTGAAATGTAGCAACCTGGTTAAAAAAAAAAGAAAAAAAAAAGGCATCATCAGGCCATGTAATTTGACTTTAAATGATTCTGACTTTTGTAATGAAATATGCAAAAAATATAATTTATGATGGTGTGTTTAGTGCGACTTGACAGTAATAGAAGCCTATAGTGTGTGCCGCTAGCGTGTATGTATGGGGAGTATGGGGAGGCTAGCATGCTAATTAGCAAGCGACTACACTATACCTACACTATAATCCTACTTAACCAGGCAAAAATTTAAATAGCAGTCAATGGAGAGCATGTCTGTTTACTGCAAACCATGTTAATAGCCCCATGCCAATGGGTGTTAATAAAATGATGAAATAGATAATTTATTACTAGAAATAAAAGCCCTGGATAACAGCTTCAGTCACTGGCTGGCAAAATGACAAAATTTTTACAGGTTGTATTTCTATTACAGACATACATATTTAGCATTGAAATTGCGTGGTTTGACTTTGTTTGATGTTTTGGAAGCCTGAGGCCTGGTCTGGAGACTAGGTTTTTCATGAACACACTCTTCTTTTTGGCTGTGTGACCAGCGTCCATTTCATCTCAGCATGAGGAACGGAGAAGGGCAGCGGGTTTGGAAAAGACCCAGGTCTGAGTGAGTGTTTACTCACTCGCTGGGCCCTGATGTCACTTTTATGGGTTCTCCCTGACACAACTCAATACCTCACTTCCCTCCCACTGAAGTGATACTCTAACCAAGGCTGGGTGTAACAAATTGCATTTAGTCTTAGTACTGTAATTAAGGTTTGCACACTTGTATTTATTGTCAATAATGGCATATGAATCAAATTTGCATAAGTGTCAGAAAATATCTTAATTTACTCTAACATTAAATCCACAGATTTACCATTTAGCATTATTAGTTTGTTTTGTATCTTATTGCTGGATAGATAAATATGAATGTAATTATTTTATTGATTGTGGAGGGGAACCTTTTTTGGCAGTTGCCAAAGTATTGTGTTGATTCCTATGTTATGCATTTTAAGTTATGAAATATATTTCTATTTGTATGTTTTTTAAAGCAACTGTGTATTTTAATTGAACCACTTTTTACTTGTACCTACGAAGATTTGTTTTCAACTATCATTTTGTTTCTACTTAACTGATATGTTAGCATGGTAACAGTACTTGAATCAGATAATAATCGATAATAACCTTAATTCCCAGTAATTTAAGGTGAGGAATGACTCAGCATCCATGGTGGGACTTTGCCAGTTAAAATCCATACAAGCTATGCACACATTTATTAAATGCTGAGCAGTGAATATGAATATACTATATAGTTTACTGTCAATTATACGTCGTCATATCCATCATACAGTATTTTAAACTGAGTCTTGGTCTCCTTGCACCATGTTGCCATGATACCCTCACAGTTGTTCACCAGTGCCACTAAGAAAACACCCTGTCCATTAATTACATTTAACAGATTAAGTCATTATCATTCTGGCACACACCTGCAGAGAGTAAATGTCTATTTGGATCCACATAAACTCTCATGCCAGAAAACATTCCCTGTACACTACACACTAAATTTTCCCCACAGGCCATGCTGTCTGACACCTAATTGGGCAGACGTCTGAAAACGAACCACATTCATTATACAAATGTCACTGCCTTGCTTGTTGAGTGTAGGCGAAGACGAAGGGGGTGGGAGGAGGTGCGTAGGTTAGTGAGTAGAGCTGGCAGGCTGCTAATGAGATATCATCAAGGCGATATCTTCAGTTGATTTTAGAGGTAGAGTTTGTAAGATAGTTGCGCGTATATGTGTTATAATGACAGGATAATGGCTGACATGGTGCACAGATTTGTAATCATTTCCATCTCCATCGTCACATGCACACACCAGTCCGCTTTGTTTTAAAGACTCCGCACCAGTTCCAGCTCTCCCAGCAGCGCTTTTAAAATTGTCTCTCCTATAATCAGACATCCCATTTACCATTCAAATCCACAGATCACACACTTCCTGTTTATAGGTGGAGTGAGTATGTGTGAACAGGAAGTGTGGCCTTATCTGAGATCCAGAATGAGCTGGAAAGATAAGAGGAGCTACAGTTACAGAAGATCTGCTGGGCAAACTGTTTTATCTAGATGATACAGTTAGAGCGGGATTTCATTCATGTGAGTAGCACTGTTAATATTCACCTTTTGTGCGAAATCACAGCAGCATATATATTTATAATGGAATGTAAGACATATAGCCGCCTGATACATCAAACTGGACATCAGTGCACAGAGAAATATAGACAAAATCTGGATAAAATTTAAACTTTTTAATTTCATTCATTGTCTTTACCCGCTTATCCATGTTCCTGGTCAGGAGGGGCTGGAAGTTGTCCCAGCAGGCACTGGACAGAAGGCAGGGAAACATCCCAGACTGGCTGCCAGTCCATTTCAGAGCGAACACAAATAAACAGACTCACATTTATTTAGAGGCTCCAGTCCACCTGAGCTGCTTGTCTTTGGGCAGAGGGAGGAAACTGAAGCAGATGGATGAAACCCACACAAACATGAGGAGAACATGCAAACTCCATGCTGAGGGAGCCGGGACTGAGAATCACATCCAGGACCTGTCTAATAATAATTAACTGAATTTGCATAGCACCTTTTAAAATAAGTATTACAAATGTTACAAAGTTGGCAGCACAATAAAAAGTACAACATGAGAGTGAAAAAAAAGCAATCAAGGTGAACAAAAATTATAAAACACAAGTCCAATAAATTAAAAACAGGATTCAAGATGAAACAATAAAAACAAAAGTGGCAATTATAGAAATGCCTGTTCATAAAGACACTTTTTTTCAGAGGATGTTAAAAAGACAAAAATGATTTCACTACTTTTAACTCCACAGAGAGATTTTGGTGATGGAAAATCAATTTATCAACTTCAGCTTCATCAGCTTCAACATAAGGGGACTGGAAACACAAAGATATATTTTTAAATGATGACTGAAATCTAGATGTTCTCTGAGATAGAAGACAGCAGTACTAGGCACATATGTTGGATTGCCAGTGTTTTAGGCGCTAAATCAGCAATTCTAAAACTTAGAGGTAGGTGAACGTCACTGGATGTTTTGTACTGTTGTACTTTAGCTCAACTCTGCATAATCAAATTGATTTGATCGCCACTCCTCCTGATCTCCCACCACTGCTCTCTCCACCCAGTGCGTTGCAGCTTTCAAATTAGTGGAGCAGCCAGAGCATAAATTAAACTCAGGATGCTGTCATGCTTAAAGTGTCAATTCCTTGATGTCTGCACACTCAAGAGGTGGGTTTGACTCCTGGTTTGGGACTTGGAGGTTTGAAATGTGGTAGAGTCAATTCACTGACCCACAAATTTCACTGCAAATTGGCGGCTGACCAAGTGAAAATAACTGTTTATTGGTCTTAGTTATCCAATTAATAAGTCTTGTGGTAAACCCATCACTTCATTATACAGGAGTGGAGTCAGCAGCTCCTCTGGCCTCCGTTTTGGATGTTGTGGTCAAGAAATTCATTCTTTTAGCTTCTCATGCAAAGGGATGTGGGTCAAGGTTGCAGTGGTACACCATTAAAAATATTAATGTAATTAAAGAAAGAGTGCAAAAGAGATCAGTGAAATCAGTCATTCTGTTTTTGCTTTGTGTGAAACAGATATATCTCAGTTCTGTTGCTCAACTGGTTTTGCATCTAGATCCAGACTTGCCCCTTGGTCATGGAGTCCCATCCTAATATATCAGATACTGTAAAACGATATTTCCCTATCTGAGATGTTGTGGCTCACAGCTCAGTCATGAATATCTTGTGACCCACTTTTGGGCTCCACCAGCAGTTATAAAGCACTGGTCTTTTTTGACCTTTAATGGTCTTCTCATCTACATTCACGATGCATGAAGAGCTGCCGAGTTAATCTTATTGGATTTGAATATCAACACCATGTGACAGATATAAATGGGTGAACAAAGGGCCACTTGCTCCTCTTGTCCTAAACTCAGTATTACACGTGGTGAAACCTTATCTACGAAAACATAACAAAACCATCCCCTAAATTCACAAACATTGCAGCTTTTTTAAGTCTCAATTATTAGGAGTGACATTTTCAGACAGATTTAAAAGTATAACGAGGCACAGATGAAACCAGATTGCAACTGTCCCCACCTTTACCGATCACCATCACTCCTGTCCCCAAGAAACCCCGCCCCTCTGGACCAAATCATTACAGACCACTGGCTCTCTCCATCACCGCAGGATGTTTCGAGACACTGGAGCTGAACGTCGTCCTCTCTGCAGTCAGGCCATAGCCGAACCCCTACCAGCTCACTTACAGAGCCAAAAGAGGGACAGAAGATGCTGTGACATGCCTACTTCACACCCTCCTCCATTTGTACGTTTTGGCCAGATGATGGCATAACAGGAAAGGTTGTGAGGTCACCAAAGTTGGGAGGGTGCATCTTCCGAGGAGCATAAATGTGCTCACCACATTTCATGGCAATCCGACCAATAGATTGTGAGTTATCGGATTTTACATTTTGGCCTAAGGGGGGTGCTAGAGAAAAGGTGACTGTGAAGCAAAAATTTATTGGACTCATTATTTGGAAAGCATGACTCAGCAAATTACCAGGAAATCTGTTACATTTAGAGATTTGTCGTGTACAAGTCAAATTGAGGATGAGGATGGTGATTATTAGACACTGAATATAAGTGCAAAAATCAGCTATCGGCAGCCTTAGTGCAAAATGATCAATCTGCAAAAATCCATGTCTGTGGATTCATTTCTCCTGAATACCAGACTGTCATTCAAAACTGGACGATAAAGCTACTGGGAGCGTGCAACACCCATGCATATCTCAGCTGCATAACCAAATGGCCTATTATTCAATGTGAGAAATATTGTACCATATAAATGCATTTGTTAGAATTCCTTTTGCTTTTAACCAGATCACTTAGAAGATTCATGGTAGTGATGCCAGTTTCCGGGATGCAAGACGCGTGTGTGTGTGCTGTTTTTAAATTTGTCTGATGTTTCTGACAGGCAAGTGCAGCTCGGAGACAGAGCTTTGTCTCTCTGTCACCCCGCAGACTGGAACAGATGGCACCGAGACACACAGACTCTCTCTCACACATATTCAACAGCCAGTGTATTCAGGGTTAATTCATGTTCATCTTCTCATATGGCCTTCTTTCAACACACTCCTGCGCAGACAGAGTGGGTGGGAGCTATTCCCAGCAAACAGGTGCCATCAGGTGGCATCAGGTGTCCTTCCAAAAGGTTAGACAGACATGGGAGGATGGAGCTCGCCCTAGATATGCAGTTAGCTAGATCAGAGTCGGTCTCCCAGGACGCTCGACTGAGTTTGGTAGCCACCGACAGCAGGGACAGCAGCACTGTAAATCTGGGATAAAACCTGATTTGCTTATGAAATCAGGTTAGCTCAGTGGGCTCTCACTCCTGTCATGTTAAACAGGTCATGTTGGGTTGCTGCTCACAAACGGATGAGGCCGTTCATGACAGCAGAACAACCTGGCAAACATTTAATAAGACCATCTGACTGCGTGCACAGTGTATTCAGTTACCCTCTCACAGGTCCTGGGAGCTTTTAATATGTCCAGCATTGCTAAAGCAGACAGGAATCAGCGGCAGTATCGCAGCTGACTGTCAGGATGTTCCATTTTTTTGTTGGATATGCTGATAAATACTCCAAATCTCTGTGGTCTAACTTTGCAAGGACGCATCTCGCCCTACAGGACAGATTTCCGGGACTGCTGTCGAACACGTTTCCCTTTTTTTTTTTTTTTCCCTAGTTTCCATGGTGACAGCGGCCACTTAATATGAATCAGAGAAACTGCACAGAAGAACAGAGGAATCATATGTGATCTTTATTTACGAGCTACATGTGATTAGAGGAGAGGAGACAGAACCCAAACAGATCTTATGGCTCTTCCTTGTCTGTGCTAATTGATCCACTTACTGATAGGAGCGAAGCATCGCTGCGTCCGAGAGCAGCAGAGGCAGAGCAGAAATATATCAGTGCAGAAGAACTGACCATCTGGCAGGAAGAAGCCTTCAGCCATGGGTTATTTGGTCCAATCAGTGATAGATTTATGCTATTTCTGGTGTCAGCCTTTCCCCTCTTCTTTCAAGAGCATATCCCTCTCCTCCAGGCCTCTTTGGCTCTCGTGTTTTTCTTCTAACTTATTTTAAATGTAAGATTGAATTCATTTTGCAGATATGGTAACATCCTGTAAGTTGTTGTCTATATGTCATATGTCATTGCCTATATTTCTTCCAAACATAAAGTAAGACAGAGCCATAAATGACTGTGTGAGCAGCAGATTTTAGCATCCTACTTTGTCGAAGAGTCACAGTAAATTACTGCATTTAAGTGTTACTATTTCTCCTACACACAATGTGTTCTTCTAGGTAACAGCTTATTAATTTCAAATAAGACAAGTAAAGCCCATTCTCCTTTGAGCTGAGTGAATAAAAACAAAGGGTGTAGCTGTAGACAGCAATAGTTTTCAAAGATTAAAACTAGCTCCCAAACCCACTGGAAGAAAAAGCAAGGAAATTGAATTGGTGAACCACTATTAATATCTGTGAACAACTACTGCAAACAAACTTTGCTTTGAAACAGCTGTAGGTGATCTAAGAGTTGGCACAGCAGTGTTTTGATGAATTATAATATTAGAAATGAAGTTATTTTCAGCGTGTGTGTTATAACGATGACATTGTTTGTCTTGTAGCCTGGTTTTGGCAGCCAAAGCAATGAGAACAAACTGATAAATTTTCTTGTCTTTTACCTGTGGAAGAACCAAGCGTGAAATTTTATCCATCCATTTATCCATTTTCTTTTCTCTCTTATCCTTATCAGGGTCATGAGGAAGTAGAAGCCTATCCCAGTGTACACTGGGCGGAAAGCAAAGAAACACCCCGGACAAGCCACCAGTTAACCACAGTGGCAATTTTATGTCGTGGCAATTTGTTCACTGTTTTGTTTTATTATATGTTTAAGTTATTTTATTTATGTTACGTGATTTTTTTTTATTTTTTTTGCAGTTGGTTTTATTGTTCTTTATGACAGCGGTCCCAAACCTTTTTTGCACCATGGACCAGTTTAATGTAAGGCAATATTTTCATGGACCGGCCTTCAAGGTGTGGCGGATAAATACAGCAAAAATAAAATGACACGACCGGCATAAAATCAAATGTTACGTGCATGAAAAATACAACTCACCATAATGCTGAATCAGTGGGAGCCCTGGGCTTGTTTCTTTGCAACGTTTCATTGCC
>OMKZ01017027.1:0-16448 GCA_900302535.1 Neoniphon sammara
GGTATATGAGCAGAGATACACCGATAGAGAAGTCTCTGGTACTGGATATGGCGGATATTGCCTTACCTCTGGAGAGGGATCCATTGCGTATGACAAATGGATGGAATATGAGTCAGGCTGAAGTGAATGGAGAGAGATTGATCTCCTTTGTGATGTGATCAGGTCACATTTTTTGCAGTTTTACCCTTCAGACATTCCTTCCTCTTGGACCATCTATGAGGTCTGTTGTGATATTGTCTCAAATCAGTCATGGCTGCGTGATTTGTTTTTTTGTTCTGGGGTTTGTACTTGGGAGACCCTTAGCTGGGAACCACACACTCTGAAAACACCTGAGTCTGGCTTTCCTTGTGAAAATGCATGCTGAGGTCATGAGAACTGACTGGCAGTGAGACTCTGTCAGTGTGCGTGTGTTTGGGGTGACGTCTTAAGGGGTCACATTACATGTGGTGTCACCACAAGATATCGTGAAGGGCATGAGACATACTAATAGAGCGAATACACAAGGCATTTTCTGACACTTCTGATAAGTAACACTCCAAGCAACAGGCAAGAAAGTGAGGCCCAGGGTCAAAAATCTGTTTGAAAGTTTGTGGGAAAAAAATGTGATTATGATTAAAACAATAACGCTGAGGCAACTGCAGTACTTAAGCACTGCTGCCCATCAGATTTGCCCCAAAAGTTGACCTGTGTGTATATGTGTGTGTGTGTGTGTGTGTGTGTTCACTTAGTATCTTCTCACTGGCTAATTATAGTTTGGCTTTCATCCAACGGCAGTGTTGTGGATGAAACAACCTTATTGAATTAATTTGCATTACCTGATTAAATAACTTGAGGGAGGCAAGTATGTCAAAATAATGTGGCCGTATAGCCACAAACCTGCCTCTCCCTTTCTAAATTACATTACTGAATATGGCTGATGAGAAGGAAATGATGTTCTGAGGTGATTTTTCATCGTCAATTGGACAATAAACTCGGCATCTCTCACCGGCGATAAGGCTGCTGTTGCCATCTTTCATGTTTAAGGTGAGGAGCTAACCTCCCGCCGCACACTCACAATATTTACATCAGAGAAGATCTGGCCTGGTCAAATGGAAAATATGTAATGAACACTATTTGTTAATGTCAGCATCTGGCCTGCTGGTGTCTGATGAAATACAATGAGCCCTCAGCTATTTACCAATTGCTTTTTTTTTTTTTTTTTTTTTTTTTCTCAGAGACCCCAGAAGTCTAATTAAATTTCAGCCTTCAACAACTTGTTAATAAGAGCTGGAGCGTGAATGATACCTTGTTAGCCGTAGCATATAATCAAGAAGCAGTGACAAAGAGTGTGTTTATGTGTGGCTGCCAGTGTGTTGCCAAGGGTGCCGTGTATTTTGTCTGGTCTTTTGCCTCACCTCCCTGCTCTTACAGCTCCGAAGTGACTGCTTTGACATAATTGTAGTATTTTTCAGCAACGCTTCTTTGTCAATGTATTGCTGCTTACTCTAGCCTGATCCACCATACATCACCCTTCACTTAAGCTGGATTTGAGAAGTTCTCTGTAATTGCTTTCCATATTCTTAACAGGGGTAATTTTGCCAAGCGTCAGGACTACTGACTTGTCTAAAAACAGGTTTGAGGTAGAGGTTAGATACAGTATTTCAGGTGCGGTAAGAGCCAATTAGAAACCTCAGACTTGACTTGTTGCAACAGGAAACTCAGGAAGCCACTTGACACAGCATTGTTATTTACATTCCTGGAGGCATGTGCTGATCTGACTCACAAAATGCACAAGAAATTACACATCTGTAATATACATAGACGTTGATTTACCTATACCTCTTCAGAACGTTTTTTTCCTCAAAAAATGTCTTCAGATAGAGTTGCTGAAGGTCATAGCTTTGATTGATGTACCAAACTAATGCTAATTTATTTCCATACCATAGAAAGAATGCAAAGAGAGGAGGCGCTCCAAGAACTACATTGTGCCGGATCCCCCTGGTCTGTTTGATGGTGATGTCTGGCCCATGTGCTGTATGTAAAACATGAACGCTGGGGCAGTGTGTAATTATGTAGTCAATCCCATTTTATTTCCACCACTGCACAGTAAACGTGTAGAGAGTTGGCTTACAAAGTTTGCAGGAGATGAGATGAGCCGTTGTGAAACATAACTTCTATCTTAGCTGGTAGTGCTGTGCAGATGCTTTGGCAAAGTGCTGATTGTGGCTCCTGTTGTTGCCATGACAAATGAGATGCTTGCTGTTTTTCAAAAGTTGAAATATTTTACTACCTCTGTTGCGCTCTCAGGGCTTGAAAACACCAAGTTCTCAGTGCTGTCGGGAACATGAACAACACATGTTTCCACTGGAAATAAATACACCTGTTTTTCCACACAAATAATGCAGGGACCCATTGGTATAATGAGTAAAAAGGTGCATCATCGCTCCAAATTTGATCAAAATTGGATGAGTGGTGCAGCAGTTACGGCCTTTCAGAGTTTGAAATTTAGACCTTTAATTACTGTGCCTTTATTAGGCCAATCAGTGTTGTGTTTTTAAAACACAGTGGAACATCAGCCAAAAATAAACCATCGGTATCTCAGATATGACCTGAGATATCATGATTGATGGATGAACACAGCCTGATCCATGCTGGCTCCCTGATTCGAGTTGCAAAAGAAGGCAGTTCAGTTGAAAGAGATTTTCTGTTGAAAAGAAGCCAAAAGTCTGTGTGATTACTGCTGTGAATGCTGTTCATTTGGACAGTGATGTTCAACAGCCTCAATGGCCAACATCCAAACTGCAAATGGATTAATCAATCAAAGCCATATATTTAGTCTATAACTTAAACCCAGTCTTTTCTCTTTTAAGTTGGGCTATCACAGCCTTTAACTGTAGATGAGTCTTCAATTTGTATCTTTGCAACAAAGTCGTTTAAAAGTAATCACTGCAGAGTTACGTAAAGCAATCAGACTGAATGCATAACTGTTGAATTATAACTACACCAGGCCCTGCTGAACGCAGGTGGAGCCTATCACTGCGTGGGACTGTTAAAGCCATTAAGGGATGAGAGTCCCTGGACTGCAGAGCATGAAGTGAGATCCATCAGCACCATCAAGGATGCAGACACATACTGCACACACAGACAAATGCATATATGCAGCCAAACAAATACACAGACATGCAGGGAAACAGACTTGGACTGACAACACAAGCGTATGGACACAGACGTATGCTCACACACGGAAACACACACTCAGGGATCGCGGGCCTGAGACAGATGTGACCGCCTCGACCGCTGAAGCAGGGTCCACATCTGGGCTAGCAGTTAGGTATGTGGATGTTTCCCAGGACCCCTCCATACCCCAACCGTGTCACTCCCTCCACCCACACAAGCTAACAACCCACACCAGTGTTTGTGTGTGTGTGTGCATGTGTGTGTGAGTGTATGCTGCTTTCTCAATTCTCTTCTAATTCTCAACCTGGTGAAAGTGTTACATTCCGTCCACACACCTGACCACAAAGCTCTTGGCCTGACCATCCACCAGAAGAAAAGATCCCTTCTCCCTGTGATGAGCTGCCAAAGGAGAGGAAATGAGAATAAAACATGGTGTCGTATCCCAACCTCTCGTATCGCTTTTACCACCCATGAGATAACGAGAGTGATAAAACACAAGTGTGGCCAAAGTTGGTTCAACTCCTTTTGACATGAAATATGGATGGGGAATGCAGATGCATGTGAGAGGGTGCTCCCTTTGCTTTGAAAGTGCTAATTACCGGGATGATTTAAACACTTAATGTACCTAGAGAGGAAGAGTGAAATGGCTATCAAGGATGTTTTGGGAATTTCTCATTCGAAACTGACTTTTCAAGATAACCTTGCTCATATCAGCTGAGCCGGCACACAGGAGGGACTCCCAACAGATGCAGCCCGCAAATCATTCCCTCTGCTCCTTTTAATTGATACCCAAAACTGCGAGGGGAGAAAGTCTATTTTACATAGAGAATGAAAAAAGCTATCATTTAATGGGAAAGAAATTCAGGATAACGGTCCCTGAGCTTCCTACTGCTGTGACTGCAACTGAACGTCGCCTCTTCCCCCCACAATGTCAGTGCAACCTCATTTCGATGTACAGATAGGAGAGATAGGGCCAACACCTCTACCGCCGCAATTTGACACAACTAATTTAGAACTGGCCTTTTATGGCACCCCAGAATACATTACCTTGGCAGAACATAATAATAATGGAGAAGCATCAATCAAAGAGGCCCTATGCATACATTGTGTAATAAAGCTTATCTCTGGGTGACACAGTCACTGTCTGACTCAGCCTGCCAGGCAGAAGGAGACTGTGCGCGAGCTCTGCCATCGGGCGCTGGTTAGTAGTGCATAAATATGCAGTTTAAGAGTCAATGACATTTTAATAAGGTAAAGCTGACAGCTCGCGGCTCACACACAAACACCCAGTTGTTTCCAGCGTCCCAGAGTCAAAAAATAGACAAGCTAGCAGTATGTGTCTACACAGTGTCACGCTGTGAAAAAGAATGCTGTTTCTTTGAATACGTGTACCCCCCTCAGCCGTCGTCACATGCAGCCTTCCAAATTGTCAGACATCAGTGTCCCCTCCACCCCCCCACCAGCGTTTCTATAATTTTTTCCAGGCGTTAACTGGATTCAGCTGCTTGTGAACTGCTTTGGCTCTCATCTCCACTTTCCATATTATTTAGAAGGGGCCGTTCTGCTGATGTATGATTCGGAGCTTGTTTTGCTGACTGTTCTCACCGGCACCTCTCAAAGTCCTCATTGTGTTCAGACAGAGGCGGTGTGATGTCATTGCCTCCCGAACACCTGGGAAATCCTGGAGTTTATGTCAGAGTCTGTTTGGATGAGGCTTTTCATAGGCGTCTTGCATGGCTGGTGCCTTGGGACGGCTTAGTGGAGGACCTGTGTGTTAGCTATGATTAATGGTGGCAATGGGTGGGCATACAGGCTTTAGTGAGAGACAAGGAGCTGTCTGATTTGTCAGCTATATTTACATGTTCAGTAATAACCCAAGTGTTTGCATTAATGTCAGTTCTGCATTCACATAAACTGATGATGTCATTGGCACAATGAAAGCTAGCCTGGCTTGAAATGCCAATGAAATATTCCCTATTTAGAGCTAAGCTAAAGGATAGGTTAAATATTTTTCAACCTAGGCTGTATTAAAATGTTGATACTGATTTATAATTCAACTGAGCCAGCCACTTCAACTCAGCCAGGGCACTTATTTTGGGCTGAAAAAAAAAACAAATGGAAAACTCAAATGCCTTTGGTTGAAAAATATTGGACCTATACTTTAAGTGATTTTTTTATGCAACATTCAACCAATTACTGAAGTACAGCCATATTTAAATAACCCAGATAGGCCGATCCAAAGTCTATGCCTCTATATCACTTGTCATGGCTTCCACTCCACTCTGTCAATCAAAAGTAATGTCTGTCGTCATTGTCTCGCAGTCGCAGACAGCCGGCCATTTCACTGCAGAGGTCAACAGACAGGACTATGAAGGCTCCAGATGGGCTGGAAAAACATGAGCTCCATAAACACACTCAGACACACACACACACGCATACACATTCATCTGTTCTTCGAGCAATCCCAATTTGGCCTCTTCACTCTTTAGTGCCCTGTGTATCAACTGGGATCTCACGGCTGTTAGCAGTATCCCTCTCTTAGTCCCCTTGCCTTCAGGAAAAAAAAACAAAACTGCCACATGATAGAATTATCCATAAACTGCAGCCCACATACTGTATTCTTCATTTGTTATTTGGATCCTCATTAGCCCCTGTTGTAGAAGTGACCACTAACATTTTTGGTAGCCAATAGTCTTCATTTTACCCATGGGCACCCAATGCATCACATTTAGCCTATCAACGCCATGACGCTTAGCCCACAGAGGAATGTTGAGATGGATACAGACTCCACCCGGCAGAATGAAGGCTAATGGGGATGATCCCCTGAATGTGGACTGTCGCTCATTGTCACTGTGGTTTGGTCATTCTGGGCATTAGAGACATTAGTGTGAGGACATGGCTCATTGGACTCCAAACGTTTGTAGCCTTGCTTCCTCCCCTTGTAATGACTGAACTCAGGGTGCACTCATAGTGTTGCCAACTAGATAGATCTCAGCCATTGTTTTGGAAGCATTCAGTACCAAGTCCCGAACATAAATTATTTCTAAATCTGAAGCAAATAAAGCAACGCAGAGCAGCATAACAATGCTAAAATGCCTGCCTGTCTATATAAACTCTACTTAGTGCAGCTACCGAAGCTGCAAATCAACAAGGAAACAATGTGAGACAGTCATAACTAAAACATTGTTATGGGGAGACTTTAAACTTGTCTAGACAAATTATTGGTTATTCTACATTCATTCTGCTGTGTGTGCGCCCGTGTTTTCTGTCCTCCAGAATTTAAATGGAGGGTTGCTGATATCTCATTAGGTGACAGCCAGTCCAGTGATAAGCCGCTGTCAGACAGGATGAATCCCTGTCTAGTCTAGGCCTTAGACACCACGCCCAGGCCAGGCCAGGAACACACACACACACACACACACACACACACACACACACACATACACACACACACATAACCACATACACAGGTATCTGCATGTATACACGAACCTGGCATATACATTGTGCATATGCAGGACATGCACACACACATACACACAAGCACACCCCATCCTCAGCTGTCACCGTCTTCACAGCTGATTTACTGTCTTGTCTTTCAGAATGTGTGCAGCCATATACACACTTAGTAGGGGTAAGGAAGGGTAAGGTTTTTTTTTAGGACGGTCATGTATCATCTTT
Organism: Neoniphon sammara; assembly: GCA_900302535.1. NCBI lineage: Eukaryota > Metazoa > Chordata > Actinopteri > Holocentriformes > Holocentridae > Neoniphon > Neoniphon sammara. The sequence continues at coordinate 6,838 of OMKZ01017027.1, forward strand.
GATTGCTAAAATAATTTTAAACTGTGGGGATGACGTGGCGTGAGATCTAATTTCTCTACACAGTATCCTCTTGTCAGGGTTTACTGTTGTTTACTATACCACTCTTAACGACTTGCTTTTATGGAGGCACATATTATTATGAAATGTGAAACTGTTCTCACTATATTTGGCAACTTCAAAGCTAAAAAGTGTGCCGCTTTTAGTTGCTTCTGATTATGACTCGTTTTGACAACTTGTCCACTGTCAGAGCAGCAGAGACAAGAAAACAATTTTTAGCAACGCCCGGCCAGCAAACAGGCTCAGTGTTCTCACATATGCTGGGTTTTAAAACAGGACTTGTTTAATAAGTCGCAGGAGGGTGTCACAGCAAATCACCGGGACCATGTGATGGAAATTTCTGAGCAGGAGCCACCATAAAAGAAAATGTAAACAATAGCTAAAGCCATGACAGTTGCTTGGAAATGTGTTGTGCCATTGGTAGTGTGGGGCACTGTCTCTGTCTTACATTAAATACACATGTTATTGTTGTATGGTCTTAGATCATTAAAGAGGGTGAGGATAATGCAAACTGGTAGAGTGGCGGTGTGTCAAAAGTTCATTGAATGACCTCAGTGCATTTTTGGAGTATCCAAACCCATGAGTTCTTTGATGTCCTTAAGACATGCAACTTGGGCCAATTATGTATGCGCTGAGACTGAGATACAGTGTGTGTACGCTGCATAATTGTATTCTCGTTTAGCTTGAGTTTACGTTGTATCCTTGGTCCAAAACTTGGTGTTATTCCTGAAAAATATCAAAGCTTATTACTTGGAAAAACTCAGTGGTGCAAACAGATGGAACATCTCCAAATGCTGTGATATGGCAACTTCTAGAGATGTCAGTTCTCCCTAAACAAACCTGAAGGCTTTCCACTGGGGCTGCCTTGTGTCACGCACAGCTCTAACTCATCAATGTCAAGCCGATACGCTCTTCTCTTCTCTTCTCTTCTCTTCTCTTCTCTTCTCTGCAACCATGAGCTCCTAAAAACTGAATTACAAGTCAAATATTACGACATAACTTTGATCCACACACATATTCCATGCCAACCCAGTGTCGTGAGCCAGCTAATCCCTGACATGCTAAGAGTACCTGCTTTGCTAACCTTTGATCTGTTGGGGTTAAGACACGCACCGGTCCAATTACAGCCCTGCTTTTATGAGGGGGCAACAACGTGCTCATTGAAAAGCACCGGGATTTAAGCTTTTTTATTACAATGTGAAGCTTGTTTCGCAGACAGCACCCTCAAGCACCGCGGATTAGAAATAAAGGGGGGAAAATTGGGTTGGCCAGTTTTCATTAATGTACAGCCGCATGTTGGCTTGGACGGCCCTGTAACATGGTTTAATTCTAACCCCTGGCCCTCGAGGACCCTAAAAACACACCACAGTCACCGCTAAGATTTCAGCCACACTGTTTGAGGTTAATGATTTTTTGGCAATGAGAATGGCCTTGTCTGTGAAAATAAGTTTTTAGATACAGCTCCTGTAATAGAATTATACATTGCGTTGTAGAATATCTGTGATTATGCCGCGGTCAACTTTCTAAGATCATTTTGCTTGGATTGAGTTTTGAGGTTTTCATCGTGAACACTAGCATGTCAATTAGCGAGAGCGGCCACATGGAGCCGTAAATGTAGAATATCAAACACCACAGGCTTGTGCCACGCACAACTTTCTGTCTTTGTGCTTTTTCTGCAGAATCAAGCAGCAACAGTTCCAGAGCTCTGGTTAGGAGCCCCACGGGAACAATGAGCCATAATGGACAGAAAACTGATGAAACCACCATTCCCTGACTGCCAGTGTTTAGGTGTATGTCGGGTAAGTGAGCCGGCAGGGTGCGGGCGGTGGGGAGAGGGCCACAAGTGTATGGATAACCGCTCACGAGAGGCTCAGTCAGAAGGACAAGATTCTAATAAGAAAGCTCTCCATCCTCTCTGTTCACCATTTCAAACCACCCCCTGCTTAACTGGCCACATTGGCAGAGATTAAAAAAAAAGCAGAGAAGATCCAAAGGACCAATTTCATTTCAAAACTCAATCCGCCAGCGCATGGGATTTGCATAGCTAATTAGAGGCTGTCTTACCCTTTTTCTCCCCTCCTCTCGTCTCTCCTCCTCCTCTCCTCCTCCTTCGAGCTTGGCTTTGTAGTGACAGCAAAGGGAGGCTGAGCCCCGCTGCAAAGACCTCTGAACCGAGCTTATCTGGCTCAACGAAAACACCATGTTCCTAATGTAAACTATTTTGTAGCACATTCCCCAGCATCAATGTCAGCTTATGCTTCCTCGGGTGTTATTTTTTGCTAAAAGTGCAGAGACATTAGCCCTTATGATCGCCCTACTTTTATAGCACAGGGAGGTTGTCGTCCTTTATGGCTTTATTTGGCTTGTGTAGTGCTATTCTCCCAGTGTGTTGAATGGTCTAAGGATTAGCGGTGTAGATTAGGCCATTCTCTTCTCCAGCTAGCAACGCAGGGTGATTAGAAAACATAAGAGATGGGCGTTTCATAGAGACATTCAACTGTATTTAATACTGCGGTGATTCTGTCTCACTCCTCAGAGAGAAACTCCCTCGCTCCCTTGTTATCTCTTTGACTTACACCGTCCATTTTTCCTGCTCTCTCTCGCGTCTTCACTCTCTTTGTCTTTCTCAGTTTCTTTCGCTCACTCTCCTCCTCCTCCTCCTCCTCTCCTTTATCTCAATGGAGGGGATATTAAAACACAAGAAGTCATTGGAGAGGGGTTAAATCGACAGATGCGATAAAATACATTGTACTTTCCTGCTGAGAGATAACAAGGGAGGGGCAAGGGCGAGAGAAATAGAGAGAGGCAGAGACGCTGATGGGGGAGGGAGGGGAGGGGTGGAAGCCCCAGTAATATGCAACCAAGTGTAATATTGTGAAGTCAAATGTGCATCATTCCATATAAGGCATTTTTTTCTGCAAAGCTTCACCCCCAATTAGACCTAAGTGCACTGTGGAACTGATGTGAAGCAAGGGTCTCATAATCATAATAGAAATAATAATAGTCTGATGCATATGTAAATGATCAGAGGGAAGAATGATATTTGGGTTGAATGGAAGGGGATAATGAGAGTTCAGGAGTTCAGCGAGAGCATTAGAAAATAAAAATGGCTTCGTGCTTATACTGCAGTGCCATTCCAACTGAACAATGGCCCCGCTATTGATTTTCTATACTGTATTCTTGCGTAATGATGTTTTAACGATTCTGGGATTAGATGAAGAAAAATATTTACCCTGATTTATTCCCCCATCTTAACCGAATTTATGAAATCAGGCACACTTTTGGATTTATTCCGAAGAATTCTGGGACTTCTGGGACTGTTTCCATCACCTATTAAGTCACTTTAATCACCCAGAATTAAAGCAATAGCTGCATTAAGGTACTTCTCTGAAAGCCTATTAAGCCAGGTTAGCTATAAGGTCGCCCCTGTCACTCTCTCTCTCTTTCTCTCTCTTTCCTTTTCTCTCTCGACCTCTCTGGTGCCTGGACTCCCCCCCCGCCAGAATCTCTTGTGGTGCTCGGAGACTTTGCGCTGTGTGTTTTCTTAATCATGTGCAAATTAGCCCCTCGTCGCCGATAAAATCCTCAAATCCCTTTCGGCTTCCTTGCTCTGTCCTGCCTGGGAGCAGGGCTTGTGCGAACGCTGCTGGAAAACTCTGCCTCACCGTCCTCCGTCCTCGTTTATTTTCACTACACGAGAGGAAAATGTGCACTGTTTGTGTTTGTGGATGTGTTTAACGCCTACAGCATTTGGGCTGTAAACCCTCCTCTCTAGTCCGTTAATTCCAGGCCCAACATTGATTCCTGCGGCTGCTCCCGCTCTTTGGACCGCGTGTCTGTTTTCCTACATGTATATGTATCCTGAAGCCCGGTTTGTACAGTGGCTGTATGCTGCAGTATCAGTTTCTGTGTGGGCCTCCCCCTCTCTGTCTCGCACATCAGAACTGCTGGTTGTTTCTAGGCAAGGCAGATTGCGAGTGAAGCCAGGTTGAAATAAATCACAGGCGGTTTTAATCAGAGTGAAGCAGTGCAGGCCAGGCCTATAAACGATGGGCCAAACTTAGTTCAACTTCCCCTCGCCCGACTCCTCTCTCTCCTTTGCCTCCTTTACATATGTCTCGACCTCCCTCACTCGTTTCTCTCCCCCTTTCTCTCTCTTTTAACGTTTGACGGTTCTCACTCTTTCTTGCCTCCTTCACTCCCTCAGCCACTTCCTCTGCTCCTCTCTCACTATCTTTGCTTCTCCATCACTATCTCTCTGTGTCCTTGACTGCTGGGCTCCTCCTGTAAACAAGCCAGGAATCACATTTTGGCATTCCTGAAACAACTCTGGATTTGATTTTACAACCCAATTAAAGTCTGGCAGTAAATCAGCAGGGCCAAGCAACACTTCGTTATTCTCTCACTCTCTCTCCCTTTCTCTCCCTCTCTCTCTTTTTTTCTTTTTTTTTCAGCAGCACCTCAGGCAATATTTAGCACTCCCCTGAGCCACAAACCAATATGTGAACAGGTCCCCTTTAAAACCAATAAGACAGAGAATGGGAGCTGCCTGATGAGCCTGTTTACTCAGCAGAGACGCCACTGTGGGTGTCTCATCTCAGCTTGGTATGCCATACACACACACACACACACACACACACACACGCACACACACGCAGTGATGCGTACATGACAAACATACTGTCTCATGCATACATCATAAACACAAACATATTGAACAGGCTTATACATGCCCACATCAATGATAATTTATGTGCATTATTGTACACACACAAACACATACACCCAGTTACAAACTTAAACAAACTTGCATATTCATGCACAATCTACAATCATTCATATGCACTGTGCTATGCCTCTCTCTCTCCTTCACACACACACACACACACACACACACACACACACACAGGTTCTGGCAGACTTGACTCGACTAGATATATGGTAAACATGTCACTAAAAAGGAGGCATTTGATTCATCAGAAAAAAATCAATAGAAGAATATTCTCCACTCTGCCAGTCTCCCATTAATCTGCTGGTAGATTAAAATGTCACCCGCAGTAGTGGATGGGCGCTGCAGCAGGGTTGTTTTTCATGCAGCTCGTATGGCCCAGACAGTAATTGCATGCGCTAATCAATCAAAGGGATGTGCACGATTGTCATTTTTCATTACAGAGACAACAGGTTATGACAGCCTGTCAGCTTCGCCGGAGAAATGTGTGTTAATGACTTATCAATAACTGGCAGCAGTATCTATGACATGCAGTGATTTGACAACGGATGACAGAGTGACTCCGTCACTTGCACTTCCACGACTATTTACCTTATCAGGTTCCTTCGCTGAACTGGATTCAAAGGGCTTATGCATTTCTATGAGGAAACCAGATACAATGAAGTAGCCAGAAATTGGATTTTCTTTCTACTGAATTTGGCTCGTCGCTAAATATTTTCTGGCAAGGCGGGATGCTTGCTGAATGCATGTGAAAAATGTTTGCAGTGAATTGTGGAAACAGAGGTCTGACTGGAAAACTCTGCATACAGTGAAACCTATAGGGGAATTCATATTTATCATTTAAATGGACTAAATATACTAGTATGATTCTGTTCATTATCTCAAATGCTGTCTTTCTCTCACACACATGCTCACACATGCACACACACACTCACATAACACAGCTATGACTGAAACACCTAAACAGCACTTTGGCGTACATGCATGACGCTGTTATTAAGTGATGAATGTAGCGAGCACCTTACAAAGACTGGATGACAAAGTTAATTTGGCCCCGGCAGACATGTCAGAGCGATGAAGTTCCATATTGCTGCCACTGCCTGACAAAGGCACCATTATACTGTGTCGAGACGTCGTTCATCCACAGCGCTGCTTGCATGAAGGCTCCCAGCTCCTTTATTAAGTCTGTGGGACTCCTGTTGTAATGTTGGAGGCGTTGCAGAGAGAGGCATGAGACTAATCGACCTCCAACTCGACTCCCAATGCCAAACAACTGCCACGGCACATTGACAAATAAAGGACGCAGCCTTGAAAAAGTCCACGGGCTGAATTTGTGCTGTATCCATGTTATTGCTTTGTTTGGGTTAAACAGCAAAAGTTACGCGGGGAAAAATTAGAAATGGCAATTAGCGAAATAGAATGAGCGCATATGGTCTGCTATGCATCATGATTTTTCTACCCCTGCTGAAAATTACCTCAAATGTTAAATGATGTGTCTCGCTACATGGTGGAGGTGTTGCGTGTTAAGAGTGGACTGCCCTGCCAAGGTCATTTTTACATGGTCATTATGTCATGTTTCTCCAGCTACGGTGCCTTTACCATGAGCCGAGGCTGACAGTCCTCCTCAGGCCACACTTTGGATAAGTCAGAGAGGGAAATGGAGTGGATAATACATCTTATGTCAAAGGCCAAGAGGCACCAGAGACTCTCATGATTACATAGGTATCTCAACAATGTGCTGCTTTGTCTCCACTGAAGGAGGCTGATATGAACACGGAGTCAAAATAAGGTCACTTTTTGGCATGACTTCAATGATGGATAGCTGTCAAAGAGATTCTACAACTGTCAGGGCCCAAATCCAGAGGGTCAAACCAGGGCACCGCTCGCCCTAACCCAGTCAATGGATATTTTGTCGCCTGCACACATCCCTCGCTGTCAAATGCCTCTGAAACACTCAATTTATTATGTTTTTGATGTGTTGTTTCAGCTGTGGCCTCCAGAATAATTCCACAAAGTAAACTCCGAGTGAAGAGGGATCCCACCTGTGATACTGAGACTGCAACCTTTAAGAATTGTGTGGAATGGTTGATTTTTTTCAAAGCTTCTCAGCATGTAAAGACTGTCCACAACTTGTTCTGTTATGCTAAGAAGTTAACATTTTTCAAAGATGATCTATTTGGGAGGAGACAATAAGAAAGTTTATTTTTCTACTCATGATGATTTCTAAAGCTTGCATCATTATTGCGAATTGTGATGATAATCATTACTGCTGCGCCATACAGCTTATTTGAGCTGCTTTCTATCGGCACGTATGATTATTTCCCTTCCCCCTGCTGCTTTTGATGCAGAACTCACCAATCTGCTAGAAGGGACTTGTCAGATTTGTGCCCAAGAACTCTGAAATTGAACAAAATGAAAGCACACAGAGCAGATCACTGGGGCAACTGTGCGTAACGGCAGTTGCATTGCTGTTTTGCCGGCATGAGAATGTGTCATGTCATCTAATACCACAACAGAGTATTAATGAGGAAACTCAAGGTGTAATGTGTTTGATCTGGTTTTCATGCATAAGTAAGACTTGGCTGATGCTGACCCTGAATTTGTTATAGATGAGCAGTTGTAATTATCCGAGCTAATGTAAATACAGCTCCAGTGGTTTGGTGAGGGAAGACCTGTAAGCTAGGAGAGAGAGAAAAAAAATGATAGGGAGGGAGGGAGGTAAAAATATCCAAACAACAGAAATATACCCAATAATGGGCAGCAATAAATCAGAGAATGCATAGTGGTGTGGGTTCATATTGAATACATATGGTGGCTATGAAGTTCTCCTAACATCCCCCTTGATGCTCTCTCCAGCTGTGGACCGCTGTACCTGCCCAATGGTGGTGGGACCTCCACGTAGTGAGTAATGTAATGGAGGTGGTGACTCATCAGTGGGTTGCCCTTTCTTGCTGCCATCATTATTATGGATAATAACTCCGCGGTTTGAGCTACCTCCATTGGTGGCACTAAAACCCTCCTTGTGATGGCCTTGTAAGATGAAATCTCTGGGGATTTAGCCATGCAGAGGAAGCTAAGAGGTCTGCAGGCTGGGGCTTGATGTGGTGGAGCGGGGGGGCTCGGGGGCTTCCCAGGGCTCATCACAGACAGACTGCATGCCCTTTCAAAACCACTTACAGATGCACACTTGCTCCCAGACTCCCTCATCATCTTGTGATATTGTGTGTGTCTATATGTGTGTGTGCCCAGACACGCGTGTAGGGAGGGTGGGGACAAGGGTTGCATCCCTAACTATGCGGCCCTGTGCAATTCTTTGACAAATACGTTGCTCCGATTGATTCCCAAGAAAGGGAATTTAGTGCTGAAGTGCGTTTTGTGAAAGGAAATGAAGAGGACCCATGGGAGACATTCTGGGCCTGAGTGAGAAGACTGCAGAGTTGAACTAAGGGTGCCATCTGGGACAGAAGGCAATTTTGTAGAAGACCACACTTTCTCATGTAAATCATGCAAACTAAGCCATGTGTTTATCTAAATGTCAATAAAGTTGGTTTGAATTTGGTGGCACCCCTGAACACAAGGGTAGCTATATTACATTTAGCACCTCAATGGGATGTTAGCTTTGAGTACACAACTTAAAAACTTCTAAGCCCTGTATTAACAGCACTTAAATCCCCCTCTTTCTCTGCTCTAATCCTTCCTTGGTTTGTGCCTGTGGAGGTTTAGAAGAACAAGCTCCTTGTTAGTATAACATGGGATTAAAGTGGGTGAAGTGGTGTGAAGTTCCTAAACCCTTTGGATTACAAAGTTTACTTTGACTTCACTCACAGTGATGTGTAACATCAGACATTGCATTTGTCTCATCAAAAAAATTTGCTGGATCTAAGATCCATACATCAATCATTTCATGAGATAAAGGGGAGTTTTTAATTTATATTTTTGGTCCTTCATTCATTTTAACTCTTGTCAAAATAAAAGCTGCAGCTCATGTCTTGCACAGAAGAAGCTCTTTCTTTCCTTACCAATTTACTCCCATAAAAGATGACACAGCGGATTCTTGTGATTCCGGTCCCTCGACTGTCATGGAAGACGACCAACCAGGAATTTGTTGAAAACTTTACAAAAGAACAAAATATTTTAGCTGTCTATAATTACTCCCAATGGAAATTGTCTCTGTTCAAGGTCTCACCACAGAGTCACTTCCATCACAGAACAGCAGCAAAAAAGGAAAGAATGTGTAGGAATAGAACACACGCACGCACACACACACATACACACACATATACACACACATATACACACAAAAAGAAACAAGCACTTTCCAAAACACAAAATGCGCTACAACGTGTCAACTCAAATACAACTCGCTATATTGCTCTGCGGGAGACCACAGTCTAAAATATTATGCCAAGGCATCTGCTGCCAATGCCTCACTGGCATTCCCTCAGAAATAGCAACAAAATGGTGTTATCAAAACAAGGCTCTCCCGGGATTTATTCCCAGTCATTACCAGTCCTCACCAGAGAGGAGCAAGAGACACAATGGACATGGTTCAGTCAGGATGCTGCGTACAAACCTGCCATCGCCTGTTAAAATCATGTCATGAAAAGCACTAATACTGCTCGGTTTTGGGGTTTCATGCCGGCTGGGGCCACCCATGCTACAAACATATGCACTCATGATGCTGCAATGCACACACACACACACACACACACACACACACTAGACCTGGGCATTAAGCCAACTCATGGGCGTGATGCTCCTTGACCACAACACCCACATTTAACACGTCGCCCTTAACACCTCAACAAAGACAGAAAACAGCTGA
>OMKZ01017035.1:0-11071 GCA_900302535.1 Neoniphon sammara
TTACTGCAGGTTCTGTGGTGGCTGAGCTTGTTGCAAGGCCTGGCTCCGCTGTAACAGGGGGGCTGACACTCTCTACAGTGGGCTCAGGAGTGGGTTCTGGTTCAGGGGGTGGGGTAGGATCTGAAGGGTGTATGGGAGCTTTAGGTTCCTCTGGGGAATCTAGAGGGGCTGCAAGGAGACTACTGAAAGATGTAGGTAAAGCTGATGTACTTGAACTAGACTGGGGAATGGAGAAAGCCAGCTTAGCGTTTGATTCTGGAGGCTTGAAGACACTGCCTGAACTCACTGTCGCTGCCCCCTTGGACAAGTCTGTGCCTGTACTATCTTCAGTGGGCTTCTGCAGAGCTGCACCAAAAGTAAACTGTGCTGCCCCCTTGCCTAGACCAACTCCGTTGTCCCCGAAGCTAAATGAGGCAGCAGTGGGTTTGGCAGAGGGATCTTTAGCCTCTTCTCCCTGGCCTACACGTAGTCCAGAGAAACTGCCCAAAGTCTCTCCTCCAATTGCTTTAGGGGGCTGAGGTTCCACCCTGAGGGCAGGTGTGGTGGAGGACGGTCTGACTGGTTCACCTGACATGTTCGGAGGTGGGGTGGGGGAACCAGTCCCTAAGGCAGGCGAGGTGGATTTGGGAGTGAGGGAGAAAGGCTCCTCCCCTGTCTGGCCAAACATCATCTTGCCACTTCCGCTAAAAGAGAATTTACTGACATCCTTCGCTGGAGATCACAATTTATTGAGAAGAAAGTGGAGAAAAGAAAGAAAATGATTGGTAAGGGCATGAAATTTGATTAAGACATTAAGCTCCCTATTTTAAATACCTTGTATCAGTATTATTTGTACCTTGTGAGATTCCAGCTCCTTGAGAAACTGAAGTAAAACTGAAGTTTGAGGAACTGAAAGAGACCAGCAAAGAAAATAGGCTATAAACTGTTATGCAAAAAATTTTTTTTACCTATTGCATCTCAAAATAACTCTTTAAATAACTGTTGTTAAGTTGACTCACGCTGGAGTGAAGGAGAAACCTTTACTGCTACTTTGCTCTGCTGAATTAGTAGGGATAACGGGAACATCTGCTTTGGGTGGTCCTCCTGAAAGTGACAAAGGAAAAGAAGGAATGACAAAGGCACACACTTGGAAAATTTAGGCACACACTTGGAAAATTTAGACTTAATGTCATCATCATTTTGATACAGTGCAATACAATACAATACAATGGCAAAAACTGCATTACCAATCCTTATTTCAATAATCATAAGAAACACTCTGGACTGCAGCTTTATTTATTTATAGCTACACTCAGGAAATAGACAAAGTAGGGTGACCAAATGTCCTCTTTTACCCGGACATGTCCTCTTTTTGGGTCCTAAAACATCTGTCCAAGGGGGTTTCATAAATTCCTTAAAACATCCGGGTTTTGGCTTTGCTTATTCCATAGACCACTTGCCCCAAAAAATATATTTAAGGTTTTTCTCCATAAGTGTAACGTTACACATAAAGTATTTAAAATCTAAGTTGTATAAGGTGCCACACTGGTGTTACGCACAGGTACCAGTTTGTACTGCACATGAGTGACATCACATAACTGAGTGCCTCTCCTTCACTCAGATCAAACAATGCACTGAGGAGCGCTCACAATGCCAAAATGCAAATGCCATTTCACTGATAAACTGCAGAAAAAATATCCAGCAGACAAGGAAGACCTGGACTGAAGAACAAAAAAATATTTTTCTTTAGTTGAATTAACATTTGTTTTTTAGGCGGAAGACTCAAGAAAACTGAAAACTGAAGAAAATTTGTTCTTCTTTTTTGTTAAAATAGCCTATAATTTGTTTTTGAGGTTATTATTTTATTATCTACTAGATAACTTAAACCTAAGACTTGAGATATTAAAAACTTTTCAAAGTATTTTTGAGTAAACTTTGAGTTAACTAAAAGGGGGAGTGGGGTCTCTCGGGCCATGGGCTTTTCTTTTTACAGAAGCACAATGTGGTCACCCTAAGACTACTTAGTTATGTTGCATGTGTAGAATAACACCATACTTACCAAAAATGAAGCCTGCTTGTGGGGTGGTTGTACTTTCTGTGGACACCTTCATGATACCTTGGGTAGTATTCTGAGAAGACAGTTCCAAATCAACGTTGGCTTTACAGTTTTATGTTACAAGGTCTTCAAATAACAAAAAGCAACACTGAATGTCCAAGATGTGGGGGTATTAAAAAGTATGTAGCTTCCAAAAACATATCAGATCAGGGTGACCAGGTTTCCCCACTTCACAGTGTACTGCACAGCATTTTCATCTCTTGTCACACGTCCCACATATTGAGACAATGTCCTGCATTTTGATCAGCTCTAGTTTTAAAAGTCAAACCACTGCAGGACAGATGCTGCTCTAAAATCTGGCTTTTATCCATGTATCTGAAAGCAGAGAAAAGCAGAGAAGGCTCTCATAGCAGGGCTGTGTTGGCCATCAATCAAATTGGGTACACGGGGGCACGTAAGTGCACGTTAACCTGTGACCACCACACCCACTACAGAACCTAATTTGCGAGCCAAAACTCACAGGCAGAATATTACAAAAACATGGAAACTCTGACCAAAAAGAAAAGGAGATCCTATTACAACCAAGACTGGGACACAGTGCTTCATTCCCATTCATGCAAGTCTGATGAGGTAAGCACCCCAAGCTGACACAAAAGCACAGGAGCTGGAATCGTGCTAGAAAATGTTCTAATTAAGCCATATATGCATTATATTAAAGTTTTATAAGCTGTCTTTTCACATAGTATCCCAAAGCAAAGTGGGTACTATCTGTCCTGCACAAACTTAGTATTTGTCACTCAATGGGACAATTTGAATGTGGTTACCCTATAGGTTATATCATACACAAAGTTATAACCTTAGCCAGAGGTCTGTAACACTTAGCAAACTGCTAACACTGCTTGCATTAGATGTCAGTCAGAGAACTGTCAGAGTCGGTGGACTGTAACAGTCATACCCATAAACTTGATACTGGGCCTGAACATGGATGTAATTTTGTGTCACCGTTTTCCTGTCTGTCTCACAGGACTGCAGTTTGTAACACCAATGTGGGAGGGACCTGAGGCATTTCACACCCCTGCAATTAATGGTATGTCTTCACATGGAGAAGCTGTCAGCAAACTGTGAATTTCCATGAGTTGAACGGTCTTCAGCATTGTGTGGAGAGTGTTGCAGTAACATGCAATGTTTTGTATGTAATTTTAAAAAATAAGTAAATCAATAAAAATAAAAAAAAATTCCACCAAAGTAAAGTGAGACTCACTTTACTGTTAGTTAAGACTAGCTGAGCCACAGACACTTGGCTAAGAAAATAAGCAGTCTTACAGTAGTCCAGGAAGGTCAACAACAAGGATGATTGTGAGCTGAGAAAAGTAATGTTTGAACTAGCTCTTTGGTATGTTGCTCAAAATTCGAAAGCAGGTCAAAAATAATACACAATTTTTTAGAGCTAGACCTTAGATTCGATGCAAATGGACAGAGACACCTGCATTTCCACATTTTTTTTTTTTTAAGATCAGTAACAAGAAGTTCTAAGTTCAGTTGGAGGACACCAGGAGATCCAATCCTTAGTAGGCAACACAGTCATTTAAAATAGCTCATCTGCTGAACTCATTACATGTAATAGGAAAAGTTGTCATCAGCTTCACAATGAAAATCTTAAAATGATAGAATGTGACACAAGGGTAATATACAATGTGGGAACAATATTGCCCCACATACACCCCACATGTAACTGAGGACAATCAACATTTTTACCATTTGCTATGTGGCACTGACATTTTTATTACACAAGTAGGAAGAAGCTTTAAGCTCTGCCACTGTGCATTTGGATGTATTCATGAATGTATGGATGGAGAGATTAACAGAATGACATAGCTATGTGGGTGGACAGAGAAATGCAAAGATAAATGATAAAGAGGTTGCATATAGATGTAAACACTCACTCGCTTGGCCTGGTTGGAGGCCACTGTTGCCAAGACTTGCTGAATCACCTGAGCAGCTGGAGGTGGAACTGAGGAACTAGAGGGGCAAAAAAGAGAGAGAGAGAGAGAGAGAGAAAGAGGGAAAGAGAGAGAGAGCATGAAATCCTGTTTAGGAATAGATTTAAAAGATATTGATTTTGATGAGCTAATATTGTCAGAAGTTATTTAAAAATCAAGAGCTTCTAACAGCAGATTTACAATTACCCTCTGGTATGGCTCAAAGACCAAGCCTGACTGTCAAGCTCTGCTTCAGCTAATACAGGATTAAAAGATCAACAATATAGTCATCAGCAAGACCTAGCCTTATTTTACGAGTAATCAAAAAGTAATCATAAAACTGAACATCAGTCAGAGTAAGCATGCCAGACTTTGAATAATCCAGTAATTTCTCATGACTGTGGTTAAAAGCATTGTTGCTTTATTTTGAACAAGAGGATGGCTTTCTTTCCGAGAAATGTTCAAGGTTTCGCAATAGTCAAAGGAGAGGCAATTTAAGCAAAAAGGTTGTTCCAAGCCAGGCCCTGAAACAAACTTCATTTTGCCATGTTTCTTGACTGGAGAAAGTGAAACATGTTTATAGCACATTTGAAATCTTTTTTACAAATGTATACTAGAGGGTTGTCAAGATATGGATGTAGTTGCTAATAAGCAGATTATTTCCAATGCAGATTACCCGCTGTGCCAAATGGTGGCGCTAGAGGGAATGTCTTCGGTTCAGAAAAATCAACAGGTTGGCTAGATATTGAGATATGCCAATCTGGACCTAACTGCTGACTGACCGACCGACACAGTGATGTATAAGCTCCTGGTTCCCAGTGGGGCAAAAATATACTGATAAGCAGGTCCATGTTGTCATCTGTTTGCATGGGATGTCTGGACGATTGCAATTTTGTTTCTTCACTTAATAACATAAGTGAACAAAGAGATCCAAAGTCTACAAATAGACAGTCTACACATAAGATACTGGGGTTAACTGTACCTGGACTTTGTACGCTTGATCAAAGTTAAGCCCCCACCACTGACATGTTGTAGTACGGGATCAAAATGTATTAGAGAAGTTTGTGTTGATGAGGTTACCATTAATGATTTCATTGGGCTTTCCAAGTACAGACTACCAAAACCCTGATCTAAGCTAACAAATTTTGCCTTTAGGTAGTTTCATGAAGATAAAAATGTAGGATTTGTTAGCATTTGAAAAATCTGGGTACCAAAACAAAAATCTGTGAGAATGAAAGTGTGACATAGGGGAAAAGCCCACTTTCACAATCACTTTCTTTTTTCTATGTCGTGTCTTGTTTACTCGTTATTCTGAGCTGGGCTAATTTGGAAAAAGGCCCCAGGGGGGTCTGCCCAAATATCAACCACAAAAGTGGAGCACAGCCCAGCCAGGCAGAAAGAGTGGGATGCAGGCAGAGTAAGAGAAAGGGAAAATAATAATAATAATAATATGTGAATAATAGAGTGAATGAGGGAAGCAAAAAGGACAATCTTAACATTGGATCTTAACATTGATGGAGGAAGTGGAGAGGGAAATCTGGGAAATGACAGCGTTCGCAGGTTTACATGTGATAGAGACATGCCCATCAATGAAAATTATAGATAAGCAAAAGATAAATCTATGAGGTCAGGGGAGGTAGGGATACAATGTTCAGCCCTGGGTATTGGGAAGAGAAAACTTAAGAGAAAAAAGAGAGACGAGTTTGCAGAAAATATGCTATGCTGGAGAAGTGGACAGCTGGAGAAAACAAGCTGGGGAAGCAGAGATGAGAAGATCTGACAAACACTGGGAGAGTGAGTGAAAAGTGCTGGAGGCCAAGAGGGAGAGCAAGAGATCCACAAAGGGCGAGATCAGATTAGATGCAGTCAGTGACCTGATAAATCTAATCTGAGGAGACACACATATACACAAATGCCCCTCATGGATTCATACAGAGAAAATAAAAATGTAGAGTGTCATCTAACTCCCTAGAGACCAGCTGTTAAAATGTGTGTGCATGTGTGTTTGTTGTCAAGATTTGGGATGGGGAGGGAGAACTAATGTATAGTAAAGATATACATTTTGTTATTTTTTTAATTTTATCCTTTAATTATTTATTTGATTTTATTTATATAGGCCTATCACTTTTTAAATGTTTTCAATTTTCTTTTTTATATGCTTTATATGTTCAAGAAAATTCTATACATAAAGTATTCTAGAAAAAAAGTGTTAAGTAGTCTCAGGATGTCCTGTAGTGTAGGTGTGTTAAATATCAGTGTTAAAATGTGCACCAGCTAAGTTGATGCCATATTAATCTTATAGTTAATCATATATTTAATATTGCAATATGATGTTCTTATAAATTTGGCTCCAATTAAACATGCCAAAAACACTTTGCAAATATGTTAACTAACCTTTATAATAAACATTTTATATTGTTTGTCAAATTATCCCCAATTAATTTGACAGACAGCTGCTTGAACAGCGCCTGGTCTTTGCACAGCACTTACTCCATCACGTCAAATACTACGTCAAATATAATTTTACTGGGGATGACTCTCTGTATCATTTTTGTGCAAGAAAGCTTTTAATCAAAAGCATATAAATAATCCCTATGGTCACTGCTAACTTGTTGTAAAATGCTGCATTCCAAAATTCTAAAACAGCGACTGTGAAGTTGCTTGGCTGTCCTGTCTATAATGAGGCACGTCAACATTTTGGAATTTAATGGCACTTAAGATATTCCCTGCTATCTCGACACTGGGGACGGTCACAAATAATTGACTAACTGTAACCAACTACTAGACTAGTAAAGCGCTACTTGAAATTCACAAAGTGAGTTGACTGTCTGAGATGGAACAGAAGAAAAAGTTTTTCCTCACTAAATTTCTCGCCTGAATTTCACACTTACAACTGAATCCATGGGGTAGTACTGTCACTCTAGTTTAGATTACCTTTCCTTTCCTTTCATGGCATGTTGAAAACACAGTGAAGGGACTAAACGCGAGCCTGGCTGGCACACTGACACTGAATGTAACTCACTGTACTACACAGTGGGCACAAGGATAGCAAAACATTAGCAGCTATTCTATTTGTGTACATTGTGTAATCTGTGCCCTCAGACAGAATATTCCCCAACAGACTAAGAAGCTCACTGTTGCCAGAACATGCTGACGTGCTCAGAACATGTGAAACCGTAAAAATGATCAGGTACAATCAATGAAAGCCTTTTCCTTATTTTCTTTACTGAACAGTAATGCTAGCTATAGCCTACTTTTGCAAATTACTTAAGTCATAGCATTACTGGGTGTGCACAACTGAGCATTTTATTTAAAGCTTATAAAGGCCCAGTCATAATCATTTAAATCTCAACTAAACCTCTGATTTTGCCAGTTTCAGCCTAAAAAGCTGTTGCTGTGGTAACAAGTTGGACTCAATTTTAAGCTTGCTCAGAGGCACAGAAAATCTCCATTACATGTCAAATCATTAAACTTTTGCAGCCATTTCATTTGTCTGCGCCTGGTTTGCAAAATCAATAATGACAGAGTTCCAATTATTTATTCTTGGTGCGATTACATCAGAGGTGTTTTATCCATTGTGTGTCACACACCTGTGTTGTCTTGACCACTCTTCCTTCACAATGAGAATTTGTGAGGAGTGAGGTCAGCCTTTCACGCAATTAATTATTCAACAAAGTTTATTAAAATTGCATGGGCCCTGATCTCTAACTCAGAGATGGGAAGAACACTCAGCCTCACATGCAGCCATCCACATCAAATCCACACAAGGTTGCAGGGACTGTGTACATCTGCGCAGAGTTTGGGTTGGACATGCCAAAGTCCAGATACCACAGACTATAGACACCACAAACGGTAGCTGAGAATGATAGAGTCCTAGTCAACCAATCAGATGTTGTGGTAACAGACAAGGAACAGAAAACAGCAGTGGTAATAGACATAGCAATTCCCAGTGACCGCATCAGAGGAAGGAACATGAGCAGCTGGAGGCCAAAGTGGACTCAGTGGTTACAGGAGCACTCGGGACTGTGATCCCCAAAGTGTCCAGAAGAGTGCAGTGCTACAAACAGCTAAGATTCTGTACCGAACCCTCAAACCCTCAGGTCTCTGTAGGGGACTAAAGACTGAGGATGATACACGCATGGACCACCAGTGTGATGTATACCAAATAACGTCTTTTCACATTTCACACAAGACCAGTCCATCCAGCTTGAAATGAACTGGACTGGTAGACCTATATATTGGTAAAACGATTTTGAAACTATCTATTTTGAGCAGTCACTCATCAACCTGCTCATGAACCTATATTGTTAATGAATGTCACTTTCATGTTCTGGGTTCAGTATCTTTCACCAAATCCTGACATATATACATGTGCAAGCACTACAACTCACACATATGGCACTGCACTCATACAAGATAGACACGGCATCCAGTAAAACCAATTCTGCTTCACATACAAAGTGCCGTTTGTGAGTGTATGCAATAACACACTTTTTTTTGGTCATTTTTCAATATGTGACTGCAGCCACAGCTACTGCCAGGCAAAGAGTCTGGTCTGTCCAACAAGTTGAAAAGTGTTACATGCTGAAACACACAAGACTATGAAACACAGGACATTCACCATGGATGCAGAATGGTCCAAGTAACACCTAGTAATGCAAAACCTAATCTTCTTTAAACTAAAATTGTGTGATTTATGACAATGAAGACTGAAAAATATGACTCTAACTTCATCTTTTCTCTTGGAGAATGTTAAGCACCAGAGGAAAAACCTCCTACATAAAACCTTGGTGAGAACACAACCAACCATGACTATCACATGGCCACTGAGGCCTGAAATTAAAAGGCCACTTGCTCAAAGGCCATCTACTAATGTATTAATCTAAGAAATAAAAAAAGAAAAGAAGGAAAGAAAAAAGAAAAGAAAAAAACAGTAGATGCTGTTAAGCTAAGAGGTGCTCTATTTGCGACTCAACAGACTAGGCAAAAGTAAGACAAACCAGTATTGGACATTGTCTTGGTTTGCTTTTGATGGCTTCTATATATTAAGTGAAAGACAGAAATAAACACAAAAGTGGAAAAAAAGATGAAGAGTGAAGCTGTTCTACTGTTCTCCTGGAAACCAGAACGGTACTGATATTGGTTCTCTGTCAAAAATGGACAAACTTGTGTGGGATCTGGCAGTGCCAATTCTTAGCCACTCACAGATCCTTTACCTTTTACAATGTACTAAGGTTTAGCTGCACTACAACTGTTTTGTGTACTCACTTGTGAATCTAAATGGTCCCTGCTTGCGACTGTATGGTAGTGTGTGTATTATGTTATGATGGACAAGTGCAGTACATGATGTCCAATGGTGGAGGGGCTCTTTATGCGATATTCTAGCCCCCAGCTATAGACTGAATTACATGAATGGGTTATAACAGCTGTGGTGTGGCAAAAGCATGAGCGATATCTCTGTCTGGTGATCCCAGATGGACTTAAGCTAAATAAGAACAAAGACATATTTACTAGAAGATTGCAGATACACATAGCAAAAATATTTCTCTATTTCCACATTCCTGTATGAAACCACTCTGCTCACTATGACTAGGTTTGATAAGCGAAGCTAGCTAACACTATTACTATACTACAAGTACAAGACTGGGCAATATAGCAAAAATATCATAATATTTTTCATAATTTTGGCAGTAATTGGCAGATAATTGTCAGTATTTGGTTTTCCAGTTTAAATTACCATTTAGGAAAAAGAGATCACTCTGGGACACCAACCAATGAGTTAATTCAGATCTCATCTTCATTCAGATCATTGACTCCTCATATTATGTTTATGTGCCACTGATGAGCCTATTTTTTTCAAACACTGTAATCACAACCATTTAATACACTAATGGGAGACCCTGAAGACCTTTTAATTGAAGAAAAAAAAACATTGATTTAGCTCATCACCCATTCCCAAGATGTTTGTCCTCTCACCCAACTCTATTTCCCACAGGTTCCCACATTCCCACAGGAGATCAAGCTGACTGATTAAGTTCACTATAGCCCAGCCTGTTGTGGATCTTGGATTAATATATGGATTGTGGATTATATTACTTGATTATATTACTTGGAATATTTAGGCTCCTGATGATTCAATCACAGTTATGAAGGATGCAATTTTGATTATTAATGATTACTGACACATTTTTATAATTGATACATCTTGATTATTCATGCATTTCAAATATCTCACATTAACACGATCTCACGCAACCACCATCAGTAAAATGTGCTCCCTTTTTGCTCCCTTTTGTTACTTTTCAACCAAAGGGAGCAGCATAAACAGTGACCTGTATGTTTGCCAAAAAATTAACCAAATCAGTCTATCAAACTAAAACACCTCTAATCTATTGAGTAGCTCTCAGTGAAATGCTCTTAGTGTTTCTGTAAAGTGAAGCATTTCTAGTAACAAACGCCTCCACTGAAGCACACTGACACAGAGCACCTGACCAGTGTTGATTGCAGCGGAGGGGGGCTGTCATGGGTTATGAACCAACACTGAGAGTGGTGTGTCCAGTACTCATGGTAAACAGGTAAATATGCTGGCATTTGCACTGCTCTAATGTTAACTTTCTATCTGAGTGGTGGGCAGTTTTACATACCTGCCACATTAAAAGTGCCCACTTACTCTTCACAAACAGCATTACTCACTAAAAATTAGAACAATAACAGTGTATGGTCTCCTCTTGAACTGCATCACTGGGGACTTTTAGTAAAATCATAGTTTAAATTCAACAGAAGAGGGTAGAAAGTAACTGTGATGAAAGAGGTCAGGCTTACTCTTGTCTATAGCTTGGTGTACACAGAACCAGACAGACAGGGTGCAGATTTAGCAACATGAAGTGGGAGAAATGCTGTGGTCAGAGATTAACTTATTAGAGCGAGAAAGCTGCAACTTAATGTGCCGTAGGCCGCCACTTAAATAGCCTACCTACTGGATTTCATAATTTTATTTTGGTCTTCGCTGTGCAGATACTGTATGTTTAAATAAAGTTTGCACAAAAAAGTATATTCT
>OMKZ01017035.1:18178-32849 GCA_900302535.1 Neoniphon sammara
GAATGACTCACTAACATTCATGTTTAGGAACTAAAACATATTCATGTTCAGCTGAGAGAAAAATGGACCTCTCCAATGTATACTCTCCATTTTTGCCCCCTTTCCTTGTTGCTTTACTTTTCTAAACATGGTTTATGTATGTTTTCTTTCTCTGTCTTTGCCACTGGCACTGCCTGCCCCTCTATCTTAATTTTTTTTGGTCACATGGATGCATGTTTCATATTCATCATATTCAAAGGTCATGATCAGTCCCGCATAATTGAGGTAGTGTGTATGCTAGACTAGGTCCTTGAGTAAAATCAAAAACATAACAAATTTCAAATTTAAATTTCAGCATATTACACAATTATTAATTGTGAAAAAATAAAATATGGATATGACTGTCTGTGTATAGCTGTGCAACCCTCTTAATGACATATTCAAGATACCAAAATGTCCAAATGAGTGTTTCCATACCCGCTGTGGGCAGTCTCTCTCCGTCCAGGGCCAGGATGCTAGGGGCAGAAACCAGCTGCTTGGCTCCAGGGTTCAGGTTGAGCAGGGAAAAGGGGCAGAGCACTCCGTCTGTGGACAGCAGCAGCATGATCGGGGCTGGGGGCAAAGTCTTCTCATCAGCTGTGGGCAGGTGGAGAGATGACATACAATCAGGGCAAGGTGACACAAAAGTACCCATAGGAATACAAAAAATATATATATATATTTTTATAATAATATACAAAAATAATACTGCACTACACTCAACTGACATCTAGTGGCTGAAAGTGTGAGCTACATTATATCATCTCAACATAGCAGCTTTAATTGGTGAGCTTCATAACACAATTCGCATACTATGTATGAGGGTATTCAAAATGATACCTTGAAGAATACCTTATTATCAAAATAAGCTCAAGTGGGTTGCATAATCACATGACAAATCCAAAATATCAAGCATCTGATGTTGAATTTAATTTTTGAGCATCATTTTGTTGCCTCTTCAGCAACACGTCCTTTACTACCTCAGCATTATTATGGTCCATTCATTTTGTATTTAACTTTTTCTCATTACAGCAGGCTAGAAACAATGATAAATTCAGTTCAAATGTGAATTTGAACCTAAGCAAGGACTCTGATTATTTATGCCTCAAGTTAAAGGTGTGTCAGTCAAAGTTTGTGATTCTCATTTCAGACACACCCCAGCAGTCTGTACAACTGAACACCTTGTATCCTATGTAAAACCACCGTTTTACTGTTACCAAGGAATGATTTAGGAAAGTACAATTTCTCAGTATTTCTTTCTGTTTGATTAATCACAACTGACTACATTTTGTCTTTATATTCATTCCATGTGAAGCAGGTATGCCTCTGACATAGACAGGGTGGTAATGAATTGTATTGTCTTAATATTTCCTATTCATAACAGCCTAACCCACGTAGCACATACACCAACACAAATTCATAACCAGGCAAACACCCAGTATGGCAAGTACTATGTTTCAAACAACAATATGCCCTGAAGTTCCCCATAAAAACAAGCACATTATTCAGCAGCTAATGCTGCATAGTTATGATAAATAAAGTTTAAGAAACAGCAAGAAGCCAAGCAAGAGAGCGAGAGGAGAAGAGTGAGACTGAACAGACGGGAGAGGCACAAGGTAAAACTCATCAGCATTCTGCAACATGATTGTCTGGGCTTTGTTGTTTGTTGTGGTCTTCCAGCTTGTCTGAGCCATTTTAATGAGTGTGGGTTCCTGCGAATTATTCTCTCGTTGCACTCCCTGGCCAGTTTGCCAGAATCTGCTTTCTCTATCAAATGTCGCACTTCAGATACAGGTTTGAATCAGACTATAATCATGTCAAAATGTTTTTCCAATTGCAGGTTTTTGCTTGGTGAGTTCTTTGAGAAAGTGGAGAGAGATGTGACTAGACAGCAACAGCAGCTGTACGTGAATGTCTGGCAGAGCAGGCCGGTTAAGATAAAACAGTGTACCGAGACGGTAGCTTATCACTATTCTTTACACATGCTGCAACAGAGGACTGCAGTGGATGCTGTGTGCACAAAGTAACCTGATGGGTTTCAGTTTCATCTGATTGTTACAGGAGTAGTGGGAATAAAATGTATTGAAGCTTAAATGACGAAAACAGACTGCAGTACTCAACAGAACACACTACAGCTAGCTGACGAGATTTTAAAAAGTCCATAATAACAACTTTCCAATTACAAAAGTTACACTGAAATATTAAGTATGACACAGCAATGTTGTGGGTAAATGAAAGAGCATCTCTTTACAAACCAGCGTTAAGGGAAATGCATTGTTTTCCCATTAGTCCCTAACTCGCCTCTGTATTCTAGAGGGTGCGCTATGTTGTCTAAAAGCTACCAGAAAAAACAGAGTTACAAGTATACATATGTTTAATTACATATACATATGCTTTCTCCTGTGAAATAAAGTGTTGATAACTCAGGGGCGAAGAAGCAGTAGAATGAGTTCAGATACTTTAGAAATATTAAGTGCGTATTTCCCTAAAATCAGTGGCAAATGAGCTACATTAGCAGCTTGGCACACGTCACCAAATGGAGGCTCCTCTGTATCTCTTTACTAAAGTTGTGACACACACAGGTAACAGGTAACACTTTCATTTGTTGCCATAACTGGTATGCTGACAGAGTAGGATGTACAAGCTGTCTCAGGGCGAGGGCTGTGCAATATGGCTTAAAATCCATGTTGCAGTAATTTACCTTGATAAAAATAAATTGGTGATAATATATTTTATGCTCTTTTTTCACACTGCCATCATAATTTCCTGACAATTAAAAGCCTTTATGATGAAACTAGCACCTGACCACCCACCAAACACGGGTAGATTACATCAGTGTCAGGACAACGGAAACATTTTACCACACTGACATGTAGAACTCAAGCTGCCGAAAAAATCCCTTAAAGCACACGTAAGTTACAACATTCACAGAATAACCGGTCAATTTGACCGCCCTGTCACCTGGTGACATTTAGAAAATATTTACACAGGTACCAAGAACTTAAAGCACTCACATTCCTGACTGACTTTATCTAAATATTCTTTATTTACAAATCAGTATTACAATAACTGCAAAATTTTATTTGGAAAATGGTTGAAGCGCCCTTTGCTGTTAGTGTGTGTAGTTCTCTTGTTGCTCCATCTGGCTGATCTCTCAGTCAAACACGCAGTTCTCCTTCACAACACCAGATGGTGCTGTGAGTAACTGCATCCTCACAGTCAAGTTTATTTCACAGAATTGTACAAGAACTGAACTAATTGTACACAATTGTACTACAACTACTGTTAATATTATTACCAATAATAGCAATTATTATATTAGTATATTAGTAATATTGTATAATATTATCATTATAGGCTTTCATTCGCCTATCCGCATGTAACTAGTAACTAACTAATGCATGTTTGACAAAAATATGGGAGGGAAAAAAAATGTAATTAAAAAGATTAATACTGAATTTGGGGAAAACAAATAGTCAGACTTTACTTGACCATAATAAGGGAGTGCATTTTCTTGACTTTCAGAAAGAGGGAGCTACGGAAGCCCTGAAAGGTGAAAAAAAAAATTGTGGGCAATGTTGTACAGACGAGATAATATCTTGTACGTACGATTATCTCGTGCGAATTATCTTGTATATAAAATTAGGTTATATAAACATTTTATGGAGAAATCTCACAGTCCCATTATGGTTTACAGCAGATATTTGTAGTTAAAGCAACTAAGAAGGTAAAACCTTTTGTTTATGCTGGATTTGACTGAACTTTCAATCAGTTATTCTCACTCTCACCCTAATTAAGCCTAATTATGCTGATACTAATATTGCATGAGAGAAACGGCTGAATTAAGTTGATCTTTGCCAGACAAAGGCAAGACTTTCATAAATTTAGTTCAGGCCTTTTTTTCTCCAAAATAACTGGGCCAATGCCCCTGAAAGGCAAGGTGAGATAATATCTTGTATGTACGAGATAATATATCGTACGTACGAGATAACTCGTACGACATTGCCCACAATTTTTTTTTCCACCTTGCCTTTCAGGGCTTCTGTAGGAGGCCATTATCACTGTATGCAGTTTTTCTGTTCAGCACAGGGTTTTAAACAACAAGTCTCTGTTAGGCAGGTGTAGCTGCCTAACAGACAAACACATAAAATACATACATAAATAAATAAAATAAGAGCTATAGTACAAAGAATGAACTTACAGATGCGGATTTCGTGCTGGCTGGTGTAGTCTATAGCCAGGCCAAGCGGCAGGGTGTCTTCACTGGTCTGAGACACCGGCAGCTCAGCCCTGCTGGCATCCTCCAGCATCCAAAGCTCCCAGAGGCTCTAAATAGGACAAAAATCATTCCGTCATAATAGTCTGCATACCTTGAGTGTTTTTCTCCCTATTTTAAATTCCTATACAGGGGTTAAAGCAATATAAAATGTGTAGTTTAACTGTGTCGGTCAATTCAGTTTAGGCTAAGAAAAACAATGGAATACAATGAAACCCTAGCGCACATGGAAGAAAATAACTTTATGATGTTCTTGTAGAGTCAGATATTCGTTGCTACTTTGAGCTAAAATAAAGCATGGACGAGCTCCAGCTTATGGAAGAGTAGCCAGTGGCGCAGCTGGTGAAGACTGACACAGCACTCGTCCTGAGGGAGACTGGCATTGTATGAGGAAGGCTACAAAGCCCTCTGGTAATGAAATTCTGTAATACTGTTGTACACAGTACTGGGTAGGGAGGCAAAACCAATGTGAAAACAGTACAATTGAGACAAGCCTACCTTTAACACTGAAGACAAGTTGTAATCTTATTGAATTAGCTTTGACTGCAGATGGCTTTACACTATGACTAAGGCAACCACCAGGGTGCACAATAACAACTGTCCAGCAGATTTCAAAAATTCAGTTATTGAGATGAAAGTCTGAGAAATCAGTTACTTTATGCAGACAACACTGAATTGTCTGTTATATATTTTTACAAAGACTGAAAGCTCCACAAGCCATAAACCAATGTTTGGGAATGCTATATTTTTCTACTGACTATAACACTTTCCATAGGGGAAGAATTCAAATAATTTTTTAAAATTCAGTTTTTGAGATAGATTTCTAATGTTTTTAGAAGTTTCATCTATTAAGACAAATTTTTGGGGAACATTTTCACACCAAAACTGGATATTGTGTAAGCAGATATTTACTGTGTACAGTACATTTTACAGTCAGACATTGTCGATTTTTGATTCATTAAAAACTTAATACTTCTATACACAGAATACTTCTATTTTTGCAGGATGCTTGTAGCAGTTTGTTGGGTGTCTGCAGAGTATATGGGACTAGTTATATTTGATTATTGTAACAGTTTTTAATTTTAATAAACATGAGTATAGGTACCTACAAACAAAATTCGCATATGATTAGGCCAACAACCTCAAAAAATATCACACCAGTAGCATGTATTGTTGATTTTATTTTCCCCTACATTTTGAACTTTAGACTACTGCTATAGCACCACCATGAGAATTATTCGCCCCAAACTTGAGTGGGCATCATTTGACATGGCAATGAGGCAGAACAATAGTTAAGAGTAGTTAAGAATATATTTTGTAAAGAGTTAGATATGTAGGCTGTCAGTAGGTTTGTTAGAGATCAGTGTAGGCAGGTAAGAGCTCTGTCTGCCTAAATGAAATGCAAATTAAACAGAAAAGGCTTGGATTCTTGGATGTGAAGTAATTTTTACATCAGTCAGAGGCATGTGGACAAGCCTGTATTATATAACTTTCTCAGTGCCTCACACACAATACGCAAAACATGACTTCTATTCTACCCACCTTCCTTCCTTCCTTTATGCAAATCTACAGTGATGTTAGCATCTACTGCCTCTCCACAATCCAAACAGCAATTCATCATTGTGACAGAAACATTTCTGCCTATAGTCATAATAATGTCTGGATGTGAAGAAAAGGTTTCTAAATGATAACAGCTAAGGTGCTAAAGATGCAGTTTATCATGTAATTAGTTACCTTGTCCTCTTGTCTGGCAATGACGCTGACTTCAGTAGAAGCTGCTGATGCCGCAAAAACAACATCCCTGGGTGAAACAAACAAATATTGAAGAAAAGTAAAGTTTACACCCATTGAATAAGCCATAAATGCAACACAACAAATAGTCCACAGGAAAACACAGAAGCACATTCAATTATCCACAGTGAACAGGAAGAGCGTGTGTTGTGTATGTGTCTGTTGTCTCATGATGCCTGTGTTGTGATTGCTCTTACCAGTCCTCTATGTGGCTGAGGAAGTAATGGTGCTGTCTCTCAGCGCAGGTGCCGTATACCAGGTCGCTGAAGTTCAGATACCTCAATTCAGTCTTGTCGTCCTTTTTCTGTCACAACAAAATTGGTTCTCTGTCAAATTCAGCCACTGACAGAAGAAAGAACATCTGGTTTGCGAGCATATTTCAGCTGCTCTATAGAGAAAAATCAATTGACAACAAAAAGGATGCCACCCTTAACATTCATAGGTATGCACACTAATGAATGTGATACCTACTGAAATCCAAGAATGTGATTTCATTTTCTACATCACTGTGCTCACAAACCAGCATGTAATTCATGATAAGTGGCAACCTGTTTGGCTCTATAAAACCAAAAACAAAAGCCTACCAGAGCTCATTAGTTATTTAAAACAACGCAATCCTGTCCCATACATTAGCACATAGCTGTTAGCTTCTAATTTTTTTTTATATAGTGTAATACGTTAACTTTCAGTGCAGTCCTGTTGGGTTCATCTTTATCACCAATGCAACTTTGTCATCCATAGATATAGACAATAAAACAGTCAATCGGGAAAAAGAGAGAGTCAATAATGACATCATCATTCAATAGTAAACACTCCTGAATCGGAGATCTTACTAATCTCAATGTGACTTTGGGATAAATAGATATAGATGATCGAAAAACAAGAGTCTGTTAAAATCCAGCAAGCTGTCAGTCATGTCATTGTGACTTTGGAATCCAAATAAATAAATAAATAAATAACCACAACAGCCAGGCAGGTGATGTCACCAGGTGGTGACGTCATCTGCCACCAAAGACCACGCACCAAACTTTTCACCATTAGAGGTCAGAGATTACAAAAATTTGGGTTTGTGATTTACTATTTAAAGACTGTTTTGCTGGTTTTGTGGACACATTTTGATGATAAAATTTTAAAAAGCTGTGAATAAAAAAGTCCGATAGCTATTCTTTGTGAAGTGATTGGATTTATCTGTTGGCTAAGATGAAGGACTGCATTTATACAGCCCCAAGACTTAAAAGGATGGCAGTTGTGGTATAGATTAAATTAAGTGGAACTCAGCTGCAGGGTGTACTTACAGGAAGGGAGATCACCACCAAGTCAGGAGGGGTCTCAGGGGACCCATCTGCAGCAGCATATACCACCGCAAACACATAGGTTCTCAGCCACAGCACATCCAGAACTGAGAGAGAAAAGAGGGTTTAAATAAGGAGTGTCAACTCAAGCTAATGAGAGTCTGTAGGGCAGATGACATATGCTCAGCTTTTTGTCTTCACCAATAGAGGACGAAAAGCTGAGCACACAAGTGTCAAACATCAAAATCCACTTTTACACAGGATGCATGTAGCCATGTTACCTTTGACAGGGTTGTCAGATGTGTAGAAGTTTGGACAGGGAATCACTTTCTTTTCTTGCAGTGTCTATTCAACACAGAGTCATTGGGTATTCATTATATCAGGAAGCAATCTCTACACTCTATTTTTATTACAGTGAATTAGATCCACTTACTGGAGTGTACTGACTGACTGTAGCATTCATTTTTCCAACAGCCACTTGTTTTCCTTTGGGACTCCAA
Source organism: Neoniphon sammara (assembly GCA_900302535.1). Taxonomy (NCBI): domain Eukaryota; kingdom Metazoa; phylum Chordata; class Actinopteri; order Holocentriformes; family Holocentridae; genus Neoniphon; species Neoniphon sammara. The sequence goes on from OMKZ01017035.1 coordinate 26,056, forward strand.
CAAACTAGGGAAAACAAGAGAAATTAACTAAATCTGTGTCACATAAAGCAAAATAGACACACAGGCAGTCCTATCTTAATTTCGTTTAAATGTTTACTACTCTTCTGTTTACTACTAAACAAAACATGAGCACTTACTGTGATAGATCACCTGAATAAACTCTCAGCAGTAATGAACAACCTTTTCGTACAGCCACATTAATCAGCTATCCCAAAAGGCAAAACTTTCAACATACAAAATCTATCTTTTACAGAATTATTACTCTGTTTCCCACTCACTGCATGTGATGCCACTGATGGCAGGTAGCTCGGCCTGCACTGTGACACTGTCAGCAACATCCAGAACCATCATGCGGCCATCAGACAGACAGGCTGCCAACATGGATGCCTGAACGGGGTTCCACTTCAGATCCTGCACAGAAATGCCAGGCTCCACTGCCGGCTGCAGAGATGTGAAAGGTAACTTCTGCGGTTTCATCTGGAGGGGCAGAGAAAAAAAAACAACAGATTAATGGGGTATTGTTTTCAGTCCTGTCCGTCTGTGTGTGTGTGTGTGTGTGTGTGTGTGTAGAGCATAACTCAAATAGTTTTGATCCAATTTGGACCAAACTTGGTTGAAGTGATCAGGATCAGGGAAAGAACTGATTCGATTTTGAAACAGGTCTCCTTCCGCAGATGTTCTGCGGCTGACATTTTTGTTGTGATGCACCACTACAGCAAAAACCTTGCAGCAACTCCATAAATATAACAACTAAATAGATATGCTAGCAAAATGTATATGAAATAAAATGATAACAAGGTTTCCATTATATGCCTTTTGCAGTGACGTCACATTGCTACAACATTTTTTCCATCACTCCTGTGGGATTTCACAATTTTATGACATGTTAGAGACTAAAGAATCTGGCATAGGTAGTTACCTTGTTCATGAAGGTGCGGACATCATAGAATGCCAGGGACAGCCCGGCCTCCTCGGACATGCCACATACTGACAGAGTAAGCTCATCACAGCTCAGGGCCAAATGATGCAGTTGTAGATCAACAGAAACCTCCACCAATGCTGTTTTCCCCTCAACTGGAAAGTTGAAGATTGGGAGGAAAGAAGAAAGGCATGGTAGTGAGAAGGAGGAATTTAATGAAAGGAACTAACAAGAATCTTGATAATAATAGTCACATTAAAAAAAATGAATGGATAAAAACTAGAAGGGATTAAACAACAAATTAAATTGTCTTAAAGAGGCAAGGACATACCTATTTTGTTTGCATTTCCTTCAACTTTGTCAACAGCAATGATGTCCTGTGTTAAGTAAACCTTTAATGTTCTGTCCATCCCAACGAATATTAGTCCAAATTTGTTTGAGAGAGCAAGCAGACTGGATCTCTCTTTTGGCAAATCTTCAGGGGAGTCAAAAACTCTCGTTTTCTTCATCTGACGAAACTGAAAGTCCTTAAAAAGTAATGTTAAAAACATTAGTGTTAACTAAAAAGTTATATTTCCTGGAGAAAAAACATGGATGAACATTTTTCTGAAACAGTTAATTACTGTGTCCCTGAAATAGATGTTGAATGCAAGATATAACTTGCAGGGAGGCACTTATCCCAGTGACACTACTACAATCCAAAAAAAAACGTATATATTTCAACAATACTACTGCTATTACTGCCTGTGTTTAGTGTAACATTCCTTTAAAAAAACGCATTTTTAATATTATTGTCATTACTGAATCCCTGTGTCAACTACTGCACTAAGTGTTGCAAGCCACTGAGGAAAAGTAAGGAAGATTAGTTGGATCTGTTGGATGAATCTGTTAATCTTACGAAAGCAATGATGATTTTTTTGGTCTGTTTAGGCGTCGGTTTGGTTTTAGAAGTGAGAGAAAATCGAACATCCAACAAATCTGCAAAGATTTGCGCCAGCGAGGCTAAGGAGCTGAATAAAGCGACACAGCTCTCAACACACATGCTATCAGCTGAACGCTGGAAAGAGTTCCAGGGCAAACTGTGGATGATGGAATAACGTCAGCGGTCATGTTCACTGGGGGTAAATGTGTGACTAGCTGAAGCCAACAAGCACACTAAATAACGTTACTGCTTTGGCTTAGGCAGCCACACTGATGTTTCAGGATACTGTCCAGTTCAGTAATAGCCAGCTGTAACCGCTTACAACAGCGACTGTCCACAATCGAGAAAAAATAATAGTATAAATATGCGTGAAAGACAACCGCGTGGCTTCAAGTATGTGCGTGAGTCATTTCACTACGGCTAACATTAGTTCGCTTTTGTGCAAACTAGAACTGTGGCTATATTAGCCTAATTTATGCAATTACACGAACTTGGTGACTTCAACTCAATTATACAGGTAACGTTATGTACGTCAAATGGCACAAAACTTTAAAGCTACATGTTAATACTGTAGCTAACAGTTATTTTGAGTAGTAACTTACTGTGCTAGCATCAATTGCTAGCAAAGTGACAAGATTACATGACTGTGCTAAAACAGCTATAACTACCTGCTAGTTTGTTAAAACGGTACTAATGTGGTCCAAGTGGCTAATGCTTATTCAACGTTATCTGGCTCTGTAACTTTTGGACATTTCACAAGAAGGCAGCGTAACCTTTTAAACCGACCACCTAAGTTAGCTAGCCAACTCGCTAAGTAATTGCAAGGCGAAGTAGTCCTAGATAACGTTAGCTTGCACATGCTAACTTGTCACACAATTTGTGGATAACTTGCCTTCATTTCCCTCTCGGGAGGAGAGTCCGGGTCGTCACTCATTCTGAGCTGTTTCTCCGACCTGGTCTATTGTTGTTGTTATTTTGTACCTCGTCAATGTCTGACACGCTGATTTGTGTCTAAATTTTGCTCTGTTTGGGTATGACAGAGAAACAAGCCGAGCCGCGCGGTTTTGCGCAGTGTAAACGTCATGCGCAGGACAACAAATAGATGCCAGAGCAATAGATACACAGTTTTCATTACTAGGGCGCACTAAATAGTGAGTTTACATGGCCTACTTTTTTTCATTATCTCATGTGGTGTCACAGAAATAATAATGAATATTCCCAAAGTGACATAAGGTGTGTGTGTGTGTGTGTGTGTGTGTGTGTGTGTGTGTGTGTGTGTGTGTGTGTGTGTGTGTGTAAAATGCTTTCAGATATTTTTTCCCTTTGTCTTATCTTGCTTATCCTATTTTTAGTACCCATCCTGTGGACATAGTTGTTTCAAAGACAAAAATAACATAAACACAAACTCAGAATAAAAATGACAATACATGGTGAAGTAAGGACTTTTATTAGAAAGCAGACTTTTCTGTATTGCATTTTAAAGAAATCAGTAATTCTTGAACTACACAATTGAAAATGGTGATGGGAAATACCATGATGGGAATGAAGGTTACTTTTAAGATTGTTATGCAACATCAAAAGTGGCAACTTGCATTTCTCTTGTATATATTATTGATGCTTAAGTCAGAAGGCGCATAAACATTTTAACATCTTTCTTTCAAAACAGTCTCAACATTGAAATAATCCCATTCCAGTTTGCCTGGTCCAAGCCCTGTTTATAGTTAATAATATCTTTATCATGATCAAAGTATAAGGTTGAATGGTAAGATCCTCTTTTTATATAAGGACTCCAGTCCATAGGGACATTACCACTAACCCCAGACTTAGGACCAGGTCGGGTCCATGCTAACCAGAGCATTACAGATGTGGCCCATGTCAACATGGGACACCTCTGTTCATGAAGCACCAAGGTATCAGTCAGATATCAGTCAGTCCTTGTTGCTGAGACATACACTTATAACCAAGAAGGCATGACTTAACACCACCATGTACCTCCTTTCTGGAACAGTAAGCTAGCAAAGACCAATAGCAAGCTGAAGAATCACAAGGCAATTAGCAGGAGCACAGCAATTCATGACAGATCTCCCATAGTGCACTTTGGGTCTCATCCCTATTCTGATTGTCAGCGCTCTGAGCACATGGCTTTTGAAGGTTGTTTTTTTTATTTCCCCCTTTCTGCCTAACCTTCAGTCACTCTTGACATTTAATTTTTTTCTATATAATTCTAAAGTGCTGGCATTATGTTCAAAGACACACACACAAACAAACTTTTAGTGCATTTTCTCTGAGTCTGCTGAAAGTTCAAATGCACACTCAACTGAATAGGTGGTCTGCGTATTCCTCTGTTTGTCACTACTTTGCCTTTGTTAATACAATAAGTTTAAGTTGATGCAAACATTCAATAAAGGGCCAAAGTGTGTGATAAAAATGCATACCTAGCCATTGCAAGACTCCATACTACTTTGTTAGCTGATAGCTACAATGTTATTCAGCAAAAACACATGGTGTGCAAAGATCATAGGGTTCACTGGGTTAGAATGATGAGTGTCTGAATGGCATGCATTTTATGATACAGGTGTCTCTTTGAATACAAGTTAACAGTTTCAAGGACCAACCCTTTGAAGGAACAAAATATCTGCAATTTTATAGGACTCTGGGCCATACTATAAAACCACATCAGAGGGCCTACATTTTAAATTCCTCTTACAGGGCTGAAAACCATTAGACTTACAATAGTTGGGGTTGAGCAGAGTAATGTGTTAGGGGTTAGAAAGTGGGTAAAAAAAAAATGTATTTGCTATGAAAAATGTGTGTAAATAGGACCTTTTAAGCCAACAAAATATTGAACAATCCCACCAAATATCATATTTCTTCTGTTTCACTAGTCACCCAGTTGAATTATGATTATTACTACAGTCAACAGTTTTCTGTCAGAACAATGAAATCTTAACTACAGCACATTTCACTGCAGAGGAGACCTCAGTTTAAATCAAATAAACATTGTAAATTAGTATACAACATTAAACACATATAACAGGACATTTCTTTCAGCAATCTCCAATAGAGCTCATTCTCTTTAGGGTTTGCCATGACATTCTCTGAGAACTACTCAGTTTTTAGTGCAACATCATTCATTTTCAAATTCACTCTGTATAAGAAAATAGACCACAAGCAGGAGAGAAGCAAGAAAACAGTTTTTGATAAGAAAGTTATTATTTGGCTGGGACAGAGGCAGAGGCAGACTATGCAGTAAGGCAGACAAAATAGTAACGAGCTGGTTTAAACAAGTCAAAAAGATCAATGCAACGAGGAATATGTATAAAAAATGGGTTTTAAAAGTAAAAGAGACTATTTCACAACTGAAGCCTCCCAAGAGCCATAAGCCTCATCCTAATGGAACTGATAAAGGCAATGAACACATCTGAGTAGGTACAATATCTACTTCTCAACCGTCGGATGACCACTATTGTAAAAACTTGCCTCACTCAGCTAGCAAGCCTTGATTGATAAACCACCGCTTTTAAAACAGCTTCTTGAGCTGGTCTGTCAATTTCTTGCACTATCAGAGCATGTCAGTCCAGGGGATTCTATTTGTTTTTGTTGACAAGCCATAAATGCATCAAAGTAATTATTATAAGTTAGAATTACTTCAGCTTGATCAGCCAGACAATCCAGGATATGTTTAGGTTTCTAATGGTTCTAATGGTTCAAATAAATGAAATGGTGACAAATAAAAAGTCAATAAACTGAAGTAAATGTACGAAAATAAGTGAATAAAATATTACCTTTGTGCCAACCAAGGTTCTTGGTGGCCACATTACAACTAAAGTAGAGGAAACACCTCCATCATTGTCTGTGTTCTACAGCTAGAGGTCATTTGCTTTGTTAATGTCTGAACATGAACCGACGATGTTATACTACAACATCCACACCCACATAGTCTAAGGCACTGATCCACACTGCATTTCTCACTAAAACGGTACATATCAATGCTTCCCGCCATATATTATTTTATTTTAATTTGAGTTTATTTCAGATTCCCGTCTGATCAAGTGGTGGCCATGTAAATTTAGCACGTTATAAAATAGATTTTAATAAAAGTGCAGGACTAGATTTGTTTCATATGAGAATAAGAAGAGAGAAAAATATATTAAGCATTTACTGTACAGTTTAACAGAGTCGTAAACTGGTTTCAAATTTTCAGATTGCATTTCAGCTAAATGCAATGTAAAACATTTTGTTTGTGATCAAAATTAAGAAGAAAAAAAAGTGTAATTTAAGTGTTTCATTCCAAAATGCTATAATACATTTTGGGGAAAGATTGTTACCTGATGACGATTGCACAATATGTCAAAAATATAGGTGATTGCATCCTCTCAAATGTCAAATTTTATAAGCGAGGGAATTAAGATAGTGGCTCAGTATCCACTTTAGGAAATGAAGTTGAATAAACGAACTGAGAGTGAGTAATAATTTACTAAATTTAAAGCACACAGTATCTCTCTCCTAAGTATATTTTGTCAACACACACAACACTTACATGTCATTGCAATATTAAGCAGAGGCATAGAAAAGTGTCAGGATAGTTAAAAAAATCAGGAGCTTGTTGGGATATAGACAGAATATGATCAGAAAGATCATAAAGGCCTGCACATGAACCTAGTTCAGTTTTATATTTATTAGGGAATTACTCCCTTGTGTTCCATCACACTGGAAGACCTTTTCACATGAACAGGTTGAAAATCACTAAATCACTACAGCTCCAGGTTAAAGCATCACCCAGCCTCACTGTCAAATAAGTGTTATTTCACGGCCCGTTTTGATGTGAGGATACTATACAACTGTGAAAAAAGTGTGTCATATAAAAAAAGAGATTCAGTATTTTACCATGTTCAATCAAGGCTTGGACCCCCTAGCCAAAGCAGTGCTACAGTTTACATTCATCTATGATCT
>OMKZ01017040.1:4452-17897 GCA_900302535.1 Neoniphon sammara
CTGAGGATGGAGAGGAGAGGGAGATTAAAAGACAATTTTATGTAATTGTCAGAAGAGCTGACAATTACAACTGTCGCATATTAAAGATAGAGGAAGCAGTAATGTCCTCTGTGTGTATGTGTGTGTGTGTGTGTGTGTGCATTTACTGTTCCAGGTCGTGGATCAGGGATCTTGCCCGTGTATTCATTCCATTTGGAGCCAGAGTCCTGGTTCTCCATGTAGGGTCCCAGAAAGGCCTCTTGGACCTCGGACAGGGTGAACCGACACACCGCAGATGCCTTCACGTTCTTCCTAAAGACAGCAACACACACACAAACAGACACAAGAGTGAGAAAGGCCAGAGCACAAGCCCAGAACAATAACAGCAGTAAACCCAGTGTTGCCATAGAGACAGCAGCAGAAATACAGTACTTCACTGGCTTCACCTAGTCTGAGAGAATGAAAGACAAAAAAGGCAAGAAAGAAAGCGAGAATGGGTGGGGAGTTGGATGAGCACTGACAGAGACAAATGCACACGGCTAATCAGAAGTCATACATCTCTGAGAAAAGCAGGAGGGAGGGTGAAGTGGAAGAGGTGGAGGAGAGAGAAGGGCACCCCAAGGGAACATAAATTCTTGAGGATCTTCTTTGATTTGCTCTCTGAGATAACTACCTGATCTCACATTTATAATCCTCAAAATACTCCTAAGTTTCATTTTCAGCATCGTATGCCCTTTAATCCATCAAAACCTCTGAGTGGTAAAAAAAAAAATATTAATTTGACATGTTCAGTTGCACTTATGTTTGCTCATGCTACACTAAGTAGCTACAGTAGCTAACATAGCTGGATATCAGAATAACATACTAGTAGTAAATTAATCAAAGTAGTACATGTTCAGTAAACAGTATTTGAATTTGGGGTTTATCAGCAATATAGAGCAAGGGAACATAGGATTTAGGGAACATGGAGCTATTTTCAGTTTGAAAAAGACAACAATGAGGGAATAAATGCTCTTGGGAACATAGATACGCATCACATTAACTGTAATGAGAACAGAATATTACATTTGGTAAAGAAAATCTTGTAAGTGTCGATGTTTTTCCCTGTTTTTTCAGGCTGGAACAGTGTGAGACACAAATGTTGTGATTCTGACTAAGCTGGGAATTTCCAGTGTCCGAGTGCAGTATTATATTGGTTTCTGAGCACCGAACCACAAACATTTCCAATTGGAGGTGAGGTCACTTTTGTTTTCTTTCTCAGGGAGAGGGGGATGGGGGTTAAAAATTGTTTTAAGCAATACAAATATCCACAAACAATACAATATCACTCAGTTCGATCAAAATAACATTTTTTTTCTGTATCCTGGAGCGTTTAAAATAATTTGCCAGGTACGGGTATGGTGGATTGAAAAAAGCAAATGCCATTTAAGCTTCCTTTGTATCCATCCACCTAAATCTCAATTTATATTCACTCCCAAATTCTTTAACATCTTCTAGACAAAAAAGTTCCTCTCATTTTGTCTTTCACCCTTCTCTTTTATCTTGTCCCTTCCTGTCTTCTTCGACAATCTCAGCGTATCGATTGCCGCCTTTAATCTTTGTCTTACTCATTCACATTCTCATCCTCAAAGCCTCTTCAGGCGGAGATCTGACAACACACACACACACACACACACACACACACACTTTCCCACTCACCACTCCAGGCCGAAGATGCCGTAGAAGAGTGTGTCCCGCGGTGTGTGGCCATCCACGACGAACACGCTGCGCAGCATGTTGAAGTGGAAGTCATACTCAGGCAGAGAGCACATCAGCCTGGCCTTGAGGAAAGAAGTCCACCTCTTTTGGAGAGTTAAACGACCCCCCCTGTCCCCCTGAGAGAGGAAGGGGGGAGAAAAGGGAGAGGAGAAATAGAGGAGGAGGAATAGCGGGGAGTAGTAAGGGTAAAATAAGGTAAGAGCCTGATTTAGACAACAGCGGAATACAAACTGAACACTTGGTTCAAGGTTGCACATAAGGATAAGTGAGCCTCCAAAACAGTGCAACAGATGGCACCGCAAAGCAATAACAGTAAGTTCAGTAAGGTTATGGCTTCCCTAAGGTAAGGCTCCCTTTGCAATCTACAGGTTTGTGTGTGTGTGTTTGTGTGTGTGTGTGTGAGTGTGTGAGAGAGAGAGAGAGAGAGAGAGAGAGAGAGAGAGAGAGAGAGAGAGATTGTGATTGTCAAAGCCTGTTAGGTATTCACTCTCTATACTGAGTGCTTTCTACCTTGAGGTGTGCTGCAGCCTCCTCTGGGACAAACCCACCCACACACACACGCACACACACTCACACACATATACACACAGCCAGCCAGCCAAATTCATCAAAACACCCATTCGTGGTGACATGTTCTGGGTGGACATGCTCACAATGGAAATGCTTGACCCAAGGCGATGATTCATTTTGAAATTCGACAACAAAGTACTAGCAGAGCCGATACAGTGTGAGCTGTCTCTTTACAAGCCCAGTTCTTTGACATCAGCCTGCTCTCCACACACACCTCTGATTTTAATTTTTCAAGTCTATTTAGCCATCGGCAAATGGCAAATGCCAGTCCTCATGCATTCAGTCACAAGACATTTTTATTAAGACCACAAAAAAAATAAAATGCTGCCAGGCAGTCAAGGGGAGAAATTGTAAGCTCACTGCGCAGTGCAATGACAGAATGACAAGATTATTAAACTGTATAGTAAATCCAGATGGGTTTCTCTACCATTAACTCTTTCCAGGACAGCAGGAAATGTAAACCATTCCCATTTTAGGCAGTCCCACCAATCAGCAGAGGGCCCTGAACTGTCTGTGTGTCTTTCAGCAGTGCAGTCATCCATCTATCTATCCCTCTCACTCCCAGGCACACTGACTCTCCAAGCTATTCATCAGCTACAGTGTCTGCTCCTGTAATTACCCCAGGGCCTTGTTACCAACGCATTCCCCGTTCAGCTCCTCATCTATTACGGCAGCCTCTCCTATCAACCCAGGTCTCACTCACACTGGCCTGACACCAGGCCTCAATCCCCATTACAAATTACGTCTGAACCTCTCTCCGTTTCTCTATCTCTACCTCATCTGCCCTCACCTTACAAACCCGTGCGACTCGTGCCACCCTGCTGTGGCTGTAGGTTGTCGTCTGCTCTTGGCTTCGCTCCGTGAAGAAGAAGTAGATCTTGTCATCATCTCCGGTGCTGCTGCCTTCGCTCTCCCTCACCAGCGCTGAGCCCACAAAGTCCGCCTCTGTATGGGGAAAAAAAGGTAAATTTGTTCAAGCTTTTTTTTTTTGTCTGAATGACAAAATAATCTCACATAGAGGCATTAACCACTATGTTTACATGCATGGAATCACCCTTGCTATGGGCTGTGCTACTGAGATCTTATTCAGATAAGATAAGATGTTTACATGAACTCGACGCATGAACTGTGTCTTGTTTTATCCCCAGCCTGCATTTGGGGCCGGCCTGCATTTGTTTGTCTCAACCACGCCCCCGGCCATTATTGGAGACCCAGCTTTTAATTGAGTACGGTCTTTAATTTGAGGGAATACGGTAAGTACATTTACTCAAGTGCAATACTACAACTGGGGCTTAACTTGAGTATTTACATTTTATGATATGTTATACTTACACTCCAGTATATGTCAGGTGGAAATACTGTACTTTTTGTTACACTACATTTATCTGACAGCTGTAGTTAATTGGTTACTTTGCAGAGTAAGTTTTTACATGCAAAACATAAAATATGATGCACTGTTAGAGCTGCTAGTCAACAGAGGTGGAGCAGTTAGCTACAACATTAAAATGCTTTATTCAGGTTAATGCATCAATAATGTTAAACACTGAGGGGCACAATTTTCACAATGACTACTGTTATTTTTCATACCTAAGTACATTTTACTGGAAATACTAATATACTTCACCTTCAGTACATTTTTGAATGCAGGACTTCTACCTTTCCTGGAGTATTTTCATATTAAGATATTGCTGCTTTTACTTTTGTACAGGATTGGAGTACTTTTTCCACCACTGCCACTGCTTGCCAACAAGGGGGTTCAAACTGGGGTTATGGGTTGAAGAGCTCTAACCACTAGGCCACTCTACTGCCCAAACATACTAATTGGGTCTGTATCATTCCAGCAGATTAAGCTGCCATCCACTGCACTCACCATTCAGCCAGCGTGTGGGAGCGTCTTCAGTCTTCAGCGTGGGAGACGGAGAGTTACGGCGAATATCCGGAAAGCTCCGAAACTCGTACTGAGAGGCCGTATACATCTGCTGGTCTGGAGGAAAACCAGTTTTTCAAATTGTAAAATGGATTAACAACACACAAGTTATCAGCAACTGTTGGTGGGTCTTACCTGTGATGAGGCCAGTGTAGCCAGTTGTTGGGCCGTAGGGACACTTGTCTCTGCCCTCTTCAGGCTGAGATGACATCACAAACTGCTCCTCGTCCTGCACAAGGCACAACATTTGGGCAGAGCAAAGGATTAGAGTGAGACATATTGATCCTCTTGTTACCTGAGGACCCACCAAAAGTTGATGAAATCATGCAAAACAGCTGAGAGCTTTGGTGACACATAATTAAGAATGTAACAGAAAATACAACTCAGACTTTTTTATAGCTATTCTCAGATGTATAGAACAATAAATCTATTCGGTGAATATACTGGGATTACTGCAGTATTCTGTAAGAAATTAAATATTGAATGCATTTGACGCTATTGCAAAGGGTTGAGATGGATTGTACGTGGCCTTACTATGTATGCACAGAGGGGTCTGAAGGCATGAGTCCCACACATGTAGAGATGAGTTGAATTGAACCTCTGGAGGAAGCGGATGTGATTGAAACACTCCGTCTAGAAGACAAAAGACAGAAAAGACAGAAAAAAGATTACAGTTATGGGTGGGGGGGTCAATACATATGAGAGAGAAAAAAAAGACAACAAGAGAGGACTCAGGGTAAAACAACAAAATGCTCACCTTATTGTCTTTTCCTTTGTTCAGACACTGCTGTTTTTGCTCCGGGGAGGCTTCCCACTGAATCTAATAGACACGACATAAAATAATGAAGGAAAGAAAGAGCACACAGACAATTGGATGGTTCCATATTATTGGCTTTATTTATTTGTTTATAAAATACCACTGTTCAGACAACAGCTAAAAAGAAACTAATTATGTAATTTTAGGTATATCCCTACACTGTACTTAATTCATAATGAAATCATTTTGTAATCCCAAATCTCCCAAATCTCGTGCTTTATTCTATGTGGTTCCATGTTTTTGAACTCTTATGTAACCCAGAAAGTTGACTCAGAGCACATTCTTATATACAGCAGCAGGCGGGGGAGCAGTTGCCAGTGAGGGAGTGTTATGCACACCGCCACGCTACGCCACTGCTGCACTGACATAAATGGCGTAACAGCTTTATGCCAGCAGGTAACAGGCACAGTGGCATATCAGGTGAAAGAGGGTGTTGAGTTTCTGTGGTTACTAAAAGGGACAGCTGACTGTAATAAAATAATCTCTTCTGTCTAGAATATATAGTAGTTCAATGACTGAACTCAATCCCTGTGACACTGCTGGCAATACATTTTGAAGAAATAGAAAGGGCCATCAGCTGACAAAAGGGGCCAAATCAATGATGATCAAATTATAGAATGAAAAGGAAACAAGAGGCACATGAGCTGCCAAATATCCCACCATAATCACAGTTATACTGATGAGGTCATTAATCATGCATTCAAATTCATTAAATGGATTAAACAGCAAATAGTGGTTTGCCAACATGTGTCATCAAATAGCACAGTGATGTTTATAGGAATTTCCCTAAGTTTCCATATGTTTGAATATCAGTTTTCCTTATTAATATGCAAATGTATGCAGCAAGGTGCTCCAAAATCTAATCAGATCAGCAACTCTGTATGTATTATTCTGAGATATTGTGTATACATGAATATGCGTACACACAGACACAAAGCTGGACATAAAATAGACAAATGGTAAGAAATATTAATGCTCATAAAATGCTTATCAACGTTTCCTCGAAAAGATGCCAGTGTCTCAGCGACTTAAGACACGCTCTTGCAACTCTGCCCCGCTGAATGCAAATGAGGCCGTGGCAGGCTTACAAATATGGCAGCGCAGTCACACATGCAACCACACGTAAACAAACACACTCACAGTGAGAGCGGTGCTGGCTGAGATGTCAGAGGCATTGAGAGAGAATGCAGCCCCTCGGGCCCCGACGTAGAGCCGCTCACTGTCAGCCTCCAGCAACATGGTGCTGTAGTTGACTGCTGAGGACTGGAAACGCCTACAACCCTGGAGACCTGAGGGAGAGGAGAGAGCAGAGGAAAGAGGAGAGGAGAGCAGAGAGGAGAGAGAAGCAGGTGGACTGTTAATGAAGGTGACCTTTAGTAAACCCCGATGAAGCTGCTGCAATTTCCATTTGTGCAAATGACTCACACTTTCCTAAAAATAAATAAACAAACATAAAAATAATTAAAAAAACTTCTCCCCACACATACCCACAACACAGATGCTTTCTATTTGCTGAATCAGCAGTATGATATCCAATGTAATTAGCACTCCAGTGGAGGAGCTGTGAAGCAGAAGTGATGAGTACTAACAATAATCAGTGGGAGCGACAATAACGATAATCCAGTGTAACCTTCTCCACCGACACAAAGAAAAACTGTATATGTCTCATGCACGTTTTGTAGTGTAAAATTTTGTTGTTATTCATTCTCAAATGATTTCAGTATCTTTATGCATTCTCTTGATGTTCCCATGACAGTGTACGTGGTTGCAGTGCCCCCCTGCTCATATGGTTATACACCTGCACACCTGGGCGCTGCTGAGCACAAACAGCCCTCTCCTGTTCAGCTCTACTGGAACAACTGGAGGTCATGTGTCTCATTCAAGGACACCTCAGCTGCATCCTCAGGGAAGGAGAAGTGTTACTCATTCTCTTTCACTGCCTACACTTTCCCAGGCAGAGAAGGGATTTAAAGGAACACTTCACCGAAAATACATTAAAAAGGATAGAAAAAATATGTTCCCACATACCCTGGGTGCAATCGATCCATCCAGACAGTAGCTCAAACTGTCAAGAATTCGCTTATGAAAAACTCAACAGCTCTTTCCAAAAATAATGAGATGGATAGCCGACATAATCCACAGCCCATGGGGACGAATAGATTCATTTGGAACTGTTTCCTGCAAACTGTTTCTATATGCCTTGAATTCATACCTGTTGGGAGAACTATTTGCTGCAGAAGAACACCAGCAAATTTGATATATCTGCCTCAAATTTATACTCGTTGGGGGCAGCTCATCCTGCAGACCGGACACCTCACCAAATCACACAGAAACTGTCTGAATAGATAGACTGCACCAGGGGGAAATATCTTTTTTTTTTTTTTTTTTTTGTATTTTGGGTGAGCTGTTCCTTTAAACTCACTCGTCAGCTTGTTTACAGTTTGCATTGCTCTGGCCCACTGACTGTGTAAATGCAGATACATAAATATCCTACTCCATCTGGAACATGGTGAGCTAATGTGAACCAGCCATAAAGCAAAAATCCACCATCTTACACTGTTGCACATCATCAATCTGTGATGTTCAGAGCATTGAGGGGTTACTTTGTGATGAAGTGTTGCAATTTACTCATTTGGGGAAACCATTTTCTCTGAACCTGCCTTGTCTACCTCTACCTCATGTTAGTGATTTCCTACATGTCCCAGAATGATGTTCAACAACCACCAGAGAGCAGGAGTTTTTCCAGTTAAAAAAGAATAAGAGTATGAGACTAAAGGGAGAAAGTGGTGCTTCTTCTTCCAGGATGGATTTCTCCCTGCATGATTGTTGAACATCCAAGCAAAATGTTGAGCCTAAAAAGAAACTCCTGTTCTTTGATTCTGAGGACCGACAACAAACCCCAATGTTTACCTCTGATGATTTAGATAGCTGAAAGAGTCCTGCTTTCAAATTACATTGTAGCTGCACTGGAAACATCTCAGCGTGATATTACATTATCCTCGTGTTTGGCCAGTTATCCATGGGAATAAGAAAAATACACCACTAAACAAAATTGGCTGAGGAATGCAAAGTTTAATTTTTTTTCCCTTTAAGACTGCTTATCTACTGACTTTCTCCCTCTTCTCATTCTATTGCACTGACCAGAAATGAAATTACACCCCCACTATGGACAATATAAGCAAAGGGATTATGCTTATCCCACATGGCTCTGCTGAGTGAGAACAGGATAATGAACAGAACCCGAGCACCACATCAGATTTCAGAAACACAGTGCAAGCCAGTCTGTGTGGATTTCTTGGGTGGGAGGCTGTTATATCACCAAGTGTGTATGTCCCTGTTCACTTTTCCAGGCTATATTGGGATGCAGCTGTTTGACAGGACAAGATACTAATGAGGTTCACTCACACAAACACTCGGCATGGAGAAACACACACACACACACACACACTGACAAAACATGTCCAAACTTTGCTAGCTGCAGCCATGAGATGCCTTAGGGTTATGCAAGTTCTAAGCATTTCAAGACCCCACTTAGCTTGTGTAAACATGACACCACTGTCAACACACACGCACACGTACATCAAAAGACAGAGAACCTCTAGGCATGGAGCAAGGATCCTCATCTGGTTGATAGATGGCTCAAACAGTGCTACAACCATAACAATGGCTGCACAAGACAACTGTGAAGCGAACAAACAGTGCTGCTGCTTGTTAAGAAATTATGGCGGAGTTGTTAATTCAATGAGCGATTAAAATATCTGATGTGACTGATGCAGAGCGTAGTTCTTAGCAATAATTTAACTGTCAACTGGTGTTTCTGACAGCAATTAGTCATAAAATCAGTGAAGCTGAAAGCGAGCCACTTCTGATGCCAATTGATGAGTACAGTAGCTCAACACGCCCAAACAGAAGTGTCAAACTTTCTTCTCCTCAGCCAATCCGCTTCCCTCTGCAGCGTGAATCTCCCTCAAGACTGTATGGTTATCAAGTAAGCCGTCATTAAGATTCTTATCTGCTGCCGCAAAATCCCACCCACTCCACGCTCTTCATCAGCATCAGTCAGTTCCCATCCCCAACTCCTTGCAGGTGGTTATTCTCTCAATCTTGGCAGGTGGAAGTGGAGCTTTAGTTAATTGTGTATAGGCTTTTCTGAGGGGAAACTGAACAATAACTATGCTACATGAGCGCGCACACCACCTCTATGAGCGCCTCATTGTATGTGAAGACAATGAGTGTTGGCAGAGACAATACCTGGGTTTCCTAACAGAGATCCTGGGTGTAATATGAACACTAAGACGCACACACAATACCCTCCCTGCATGCGAGAGCCTGACAGCTGGAGCCAGGTAGCGCAAAGCAACGCCGCTAACCCCTCAGGCACAGAGCAGCTGTGAGGAAAGGGAGGACTTGAGAGCAGAGTGACAAAGCAGGTGAGATTTACCTGAAAACTACCATTCATGCTGGGCTATATTAACGATAGCTGAAATAATATCATAATATACCTACCTACCTAGATCTAGGGAGAGAAGGCACTTTCTCACATTATAGGGAAAGAGAGAGAGAGAAAGGGAGAGAGAAAGAGAGAGAGAGCGAGAAGAGGAGGAGGAGGGGAGGCCCAGATGATATTATTTACTGAGCAAACACTTTGACGGACCTCAGCTGATCAGGACAGAACATAGTGTTCAGGGACACACGTGCGTGCACACACACACTCACACTCACACACACACACACACACACACACACACACACACACGCGTCACAGAGAACCTCAAGGCATAGGACTGGCTCCACAAACACATCTGTACACAAAGAAGGTCTGCTGAATCAGATTTTTAAAAATATCTTCAGGTTGGAGATCTAACTCACTCTCTTTTTTAAAAAGGAGAACAGTGAGAAATTCTTAGTCAGAGCTAGAAGAATATTTGATAACAGCATATTCACTGAAAGATAAAACAGCAAAGATCTATAGAATTACATCTATAGAGGAGAATTCTCATTTACTTCATTGCAAGCAACAAAAGGATCTGGGAAAAGGGATAGATGATACTACATGGTCTGAAAGATGTGAATGAACTCTTTTATCCTTTACAAGTAACACGATCAAGGAATCAAACTTTAAATTTATTCATAAAATTTATTTAACCCTAGTGAAGATGAATAAAATATCTGCATGTAATTCATCTTTCTGCAATAAGTGCAAAACGGAAACGGGCACATATCTTCATCTCTTTTGGCAATGTGAAAAGCTAAAAAACTCACTGGGACAAGATCTACTCAGCTACCCAAATCATTGTAAATTGTAATTTTGATCTTAACCCATGCCTGTATCTCTTGAATGCCATGCAAAACTTTGACATTGCCCCAGATAAATGTAGATTATTAATTGCGATTATATACTTATGTAAAAAATGTATTCTGTTCTATTCGATCTGTTCGGAATATTATGACATACAGTACATACACAACGCCAAGCAGTATTGAATCAAAAACCTCTGGATGTTAAATCCTTTTAGTCGATTGTAAAGTGTTGTGAATTTGCAGAATTAAACATTGGCAGAGGCAAAGTGCTGGGTTGAAATAAGTGAAGGTGACATCTGTGGGTTCATGTGTGATGAAAGCATTTTTAAAAGTGACACTTTCCCATTTCATCATCTTGCTCTCTAACAACTTTCTCTCCCTGTCTTTGTCAAATTTTTAGCTTTTCAATTTCTCAAAACTGAGCACTGGAACTCGTCAAACTAATAAATCTAAACAACTCCCTGTATTTTTTTCCCACCTTGTTTGTGAGAGCGGAGTGAAGTATTGAGCACTGCAACAAAGAAGTGAACATATCTGTGTGTGTGTGTGTGTGTGTGTGTGTGCATGTGTGTGAGAGAGTGCGTGACTGTGCGCGTGCGTGTGTGATTTAACTACCCCGTGCAGGTTTGGAGGCTTTGCCTTAGGTTGCTAAGAAACACAGAGATTAAAGGGATTAGCGCTAAGTTTGCATATCGAAGTCTTCTCATTGCGCAGAGGGAAATAAAAGAAACAAAGACAGAAAGGTAAAGGGAAGGTGAAGGAAGTAAGGGAAGATAATGCAGCTGTGAAAAAAAGTAGAAACTAAGGCAGGGGGAAAAAAACAGGGTAGAAGAGAAGGAGCTTAAGTGCTAAAGTTGAAAGATGGAAAAAGGCAGTGAGGGAGTGGATGAGAGACTGATGGGGTGGCAGACAGGGAGATGAGTCGTGTAGGAGGACCTGTGGGCAGGCTTAAACACTAAGTGTTGATTTAGAGAAATTGAGATAAGGGTAGTGAGAGGAGGCGATAGGGAGAAGAGTCACAGAAGAAAAAAAAAAGATGGATAATGAAGGAATGTATAGGGATAGAGCTGATTTACTGTGAAGGAGAAAACTATTTAGAAGAGAAGGGGAGAGGAGGGTTCTTGTCCTACCAAGATGATCTAATAAGGGGGCTGAAAATTGGCAAATTTGTGCCGAATTCCATTGACACATCGGTATATCAACAAATAAAGGATGCTGAGCCCAGGATCAGATACAGCGCTGCCACAAAAGTGTACACACAGACACTGACACACGCACACCCGTTAAAAGAAAAATACTGTATGCCACACAGCCTTGTGCCATACTACAACAGTTGTCATGGTTACGGTGCTTCTCAACAACCTACAGTTGTGTCGGTCTCTCTGGATGCTTTGCAGTGATCCGAGTGTAAGCACTTCAGCAGTCTGCCTCTGTCCCTGGAGGACTGATCTGCGATATTCCTCAGGCAAGATGCCAGACATCAGTCACCAAACCAGCTGAATAGTAATACACTATTCAGTAAAGAAAAAAAAACGCATGCCTGAGAGAGAGGATGGGGGTAAGAGGTACCAGAAGCAGGTGAGTGTGTCTGTCTGTGTGTGTTGCTGCTGCATGCCTGTCGGTGCGCACCCAAATGAGGCTCAAAGGGATGACAAGACAGTGAGACTAAGAGAAAAGAGAAAGGATGAGGTGTCAGGAGAGTGTTAGTGAGAGATGAGGGAGAGCCTGACGGAACAGGAAGGAAATAAGAGATAAAGTAAAAACAAGACAGAGAGAGTGACTGCAATATCGTAGGGAGAAAGGGAAAGAACGTATGATGAGTTTATTCCCAAAAAGAGAACATTTGCAAAATCTGACAGCTTCTTTTGTAAAATTATTGCTGGCAAGAGCGAAAAGTATGCGTTTAAATTAAAGTTATGACTCAATTTAAGACCTCCAACGACAAAACAGATCATCTGTGCTTCTGGAACACTTGACAAATCCAGTAATGTTCCAAAATGAATACGTAGCATTTTCATTTAGTGTGTGTGTGTACAGTGTGTGTGTGTGTGTGTGTCCTCCTTACCACTGGTCAGTACAGTGATGCGCGGTGTGACGTCCAGGTCCAGGGGAGTTTTGAAGGGGTAGTCGGCCGCCATACACACACAGCAGCTCAGCAGCAGCAGCCACAGCGCGGACAGCAACACAGAGGACGGGGCCGCCTGCATCTCCGCGGAGCGTCTCATGGGACACACACTCTCCGACCGGGACGTACAGACATCCAAAGGCATTCACGCAAACATGCTCACACACACTGACACACACCCGTGGACGAACAGGCACTAGCAGGCGAGCTGGCTCTTTCAGTGTGGCGACGAAGGTTGTGAAGCAAACTGAAAAGAAAAAAAAACAGCGTTAGTCTGGGAGAAACACAAATGTGGGCATTGTGCTTCAAAATGTCTTATCTGTTTGAGTCAGAGGCGAAGTGGAGAATACAAGCTGGTCTACATGAGTGGCACAGTTCAAAGACAAGAGATTAGCTGATGTGAAGAATACCACGAGGATGATGACACAGACATGAAAGAAATGCAAACTGTATGTGCTCAATAAAATATCGAGGGGCTTTTGTAGATCAATGAAGACTACGAGACAGGGCAGGCTTTCAACACGGCAAAGTAATGCTATCTCCCAATCTCTCTGTGTATGTATATGTGTGTGTGTGTGCGTGTGTGTGAGCAGTAGCTGCCAAGTATAAACACATCAGTGAAAAGATCATTAAGCAAACAATAACTATCAAACAGAACTAAGTGCCAATATGACGAGCAAACACTTGAGGATCAAACGGCGATACGGAGCAATCCACTATTCCTAAAGTGTGAAACCAGTTCAAACGGCAGAAACTGGAGCAGAGACGTACCTGAGAGGATTGAAATCCACAGGGAAAAGAGTGTAAAATATGATATTTCTGTGATGTGATGTGATGTGTTGTGTGAATGTTAATATTGTTCCGGCAGATTAAGACGCGCTTAGAGGAGTGAGTGAGAGAGAGTGAGAGCTAGAGAGAGAGAGAGAGAGAGAGAGAGAGAGAGAGAGAGAGTGACATGTCTTTGGGAG
>OMKZ01017041.1:0-29157 GCA_900302535.1 Neoniphon sammara
TGGAGAGGGTGGGGGGTGGGCTTGCCTTGAGTCGCTGGGGAGACGCTGGCGGCACAGTGGTGGCAAGAGAAAGGCCAGGAAGCGCTGATGTCAGAGGTTAGCCATGTGGAGGATTGTATCTGCCTGGCAACAATACAAGGACACACACACTCTCTCTCACTTTCTTTTAAAAACACACACAAACATACACACACATGCACACGAGAAAAAGGATGTCTGTTGCACACTTCATCCCAGCTTTTTGTCAACTGCCTTTTCTCTTTACCAAGGTGCGTCAGCAATTGTGCAACACACAAACACACACTCAAGCACATTCTCACACACAAGCACTGGCCCACACCCGCAGATACTTCATGTTCAGTCTCTCTTCCAATCCCCATTACACAGAGCTCTCCACCTCAGTTGGTGCTGATACAGGGTTTGGATGCACTGAGTGAATTCATGTCGTCTCACCAAGTGACAAATCCACTACTATGCTGAGCACACAATCTGAACTGGCTGGATGTGTGGCTGCTGATACCTGAAAGCGACAGTTATTACATAATCAAAATGTAGTTACAAAATGTACGGCTTTTAGCTTAAGTTTAAATCAGGTTTGACTGATAGTTGCGTTAAGCACTGGGTTACACAGCTTTAAACATTTTAGAAATGAACAAACATTGATCAACCATATAAATATTTAATGGATTACGTGGTGCAATAAATACAACAGTTAGATTATAAAAGCATCAGTCACAGGAAAAAACAGAAGTTACAGTAGTTTTGTGCAAACGCAATTCAATTTTTCTCACTTTCTCTGAACATTAACCTCAAAAACAAACTCTGGATGTTGGTTTGGCACTTTTGAAGTTAAGCGCTTTTTTTTTCCTTATTCTCTTCATAATAGAGACCGAATGAAGTTATTTTTTAATGTCATTTTAGACGGCTTGCAGACAGGGGAGGAGAAATGAGCCCTTTTTGCTTTTTCCCAAATCTAATTCTACCATCATGACATCAAACACCTCCCGACTTGAATCGTTACTGTTTCTCAACATCCTTTTTTTGTACCAGGCTGTGTGACCGACTTGTATGTGGGCACAGACAGAAAATATTAACCACAATTTCACCCCCATCTTCTGCTACAGCGTTTGAGTTTGATAGGGCTAATCTGTGATCTCAGGCATGGAAATCAGCATACCTGAGCAAATCCCTCTCACTTTCTGTGAGGACTGTCGGGGAGGAGGATCCTGTGATTCCCTTTTAACCTCTGAAGGACAGAATAGCCCAAACAATTAGTATCAACAGTCCCCCGAGGCCTGAGAAATATTTGGTCGGTTAAAAATCCATTTCCAAGCCGCCCTTCTCCATTATGACCATAAAAATACCATGAAAAATATCCATTTCATCAAAAAGTGCATACATTCCAAATTTTGGCCCTTTTGAACACTGGAGCCAATCTTCAAAACTAGAAAAGAACAAAAGAAAAAAAATACACTGCATTATCACATTGCAGTACAAGAACATCACATTTTCCCCCATATAAAATCAATAAACACCAAACTTTGTTTTTGTCCTATAACTTCAGCTACAAAACCGCTAGCCTTCACATACAGGATGAAGACAACAGGGTGCTTAGTCTGCATTGCCAGAGAGCTGAATAGGAGTTACAGTAAAGAGACTTATGGAGGGCTCACTGGACCCCCAATGTGCAGTAAGAAAGGGTCGACCAACTTTAACCACAAACTTAATCCTCATTTCACATCAATCTCCAAACTCCGCTCATAAAGAAACGGTTTCCATTCCCACCAAGGACTGGGCATCAAAAAATATTTCTATTTATACCACACTGATTTTTAATATTGATACTGATTATAAGGGATGAAAACCTATTAAGATGCTATGAAAGGCTTCCAAGTGTTGATGACTTCTCTTCTATTGTATGCACATTTTTACTGAAGAAATCAACTGTAATTGGCCCGTTACACAGAAAAGAAATTATTCTATCTTGTAATGAAAAGTGCTTGCATTTCACAAAGGAGAGACGTACCGCTGCAGAATCAGTATCAAATATTAAGAATCTGAACTGGTATGTATATAGGAAAAATTTGCAGTGTTGCCCAGCCGTCCCAACAGATTTTTGGTTAGTTTGTTTGAATA
Source organism: Neoniphon sammara (assembly GCA_900302535.1). Lineage (NCBI taxonomy): Eukaryota > Metazoa > Chordata > Actinopteri > Holocentriformes > Holocentridae > Neoniphon > Neoniphon sammara. The sequence goes on from OMKZ01017041.1 coordinate 2,137, forward strand.
CCTGAATCGTCCTGAGCCCTCCAAAGGCCTCTCTTGTGTGACCTTGGCCTACTTTACCCTCTGGCTTCATAAAACACATTGCTTTAAATAACGATTCCATGGATTCCTTTCACCAACACTGTTTAAGGACGGATCCTCGCCTGACAACCCGCCCTCCCCCTCTGGCAGGGAGAGGGATGGAGCTCTGAACGCAGCTTTAATCTCTGCTTTTCTTAGCCGCAGCCAAGGCACTGCTGGATCAGAGAAACCTGACGTCTCACAACCGATCAGATTCTCTAGGAGTTTTTTTTTTTTTTTTTTTTAACTGCATCTGCTTTTGCTTTTTGTAGCTTGTGCGAGAGGAGATGTTTTACTAGTTTGCATGTAGTATGTTCAATTCACAGTCTTACAAAAATACTATGCGTCGTAGCGAGGTAATTCAAATCCTTACCAGATATGTAAAATAAATGTGATTATTTTCTATTTGTTGTACCAGTTTGGTGAAAGGCAATTTTCTCAGAATATATACGGTTTCATATTCACATGACATCTTAACACATGCAAAATAGTGTAGACGTACTTGTAGTCGTAGTGTATATGTGCAACTAGTGTTAATGGTAATTTGATTTGAATATCACAAACATCTTACATAACCCTCTTGACTATTTAAGGACAGCTTCATCTTGATCTCCAGACCAATTAGTGGATCCCTTCCAATGCTGTTTGACATGCGTAGCAGGTCCCATAGTTATGGCACTTTCAGCTTCCTATAGATCAGCCTCACAACTATTTCACTGCCAGTCAAGATAAGTCTCTGTGGTATTACGTAACTATAGAATGACAGCAACTGTTGCTCAAAACAGAAGGCTTCGAGAGTTCATCTCTGAAATGCTAAATAGAGGATCCAGCCTGTACAGGAGTAATCATTTTGTCAACAAAGGATTTAAGTTGCATATTATCCTACTTCACAAAAAAGCACCATAATCTGTTTGCATTTTGTGCCGTCGGTCATTTTGTAAGCACAGGTATCACTTACTTCAAGTGGCATCTCTTTTTGGAACAAAACCCTTGACTATTATTAAGACTAGCGTTTTATGAGACCGACAGGCACTCAAAGCGAGAGTCCACCAGACCACAGAATGCAAGCTGTGAGAGACGAAGAATTTAGCAGCTCATTTGTTTCCTCAGCTTTGTCCTTAAAGAGTTATCTGAGGGTACTGTAAGCATAACATATATAAAAAACACAAGGTACAATTGCACTTCTTTTATAGGATTAAGGAGCAGGATTGTGTGAGAAGGGTTACTGGAATGAGCAACTTGGTGTCTGGAGGCTTGTGAGAAGCTCCTCCTCGCCAAGTGAACCCTTCTTTTGCTGGGTATCTGGAACATGCCAGGGTAATACGGGTTAGAGGCATACTTCATTGCTATGTTAGTAGCTATTCTAAGCATCATGTCATTCTTTTAAAAGACAGTGGCACATTTATCAGGATGGTATGGCTTGGTCAGATCAGTGTAGGCTCTACTGAGAGGACGGATGGGGCCAGCAGTGTCAGTGTGGGAGTTCAGAAAGGCTTTGGGATTTGTTTGGATCTATAGATTTATGGCCGTCTCAATACTTGTGAGGTAGCTAACTTGCTAGCAATACTATCACTCTTTTTATGCTTTTTTTTTTTTTTTTTACTGTGCCAACATTTTGATTCCTATTATTTGACATGCTCTTAACAGGCCATGACAGACAAATATGTAAAATATGGCATGGCTAAATGCACTGGGTTCCCCTTCAATCTAGAGATAAGTGTTTTTTCAATAGGATTCTGATATGGGGACGACTTGAGAGAGCACTCCACGAGCAAGCAACTTAATTCCTCTGCTCTGAATGTTCAACTGTATATTTCTAACCTCTGAGAGGAATTATGGACATCTTCTCTACAGACATAAATTGGCACCACAAACAACCTCCTTCTCTTAGCTGACATGATGAAATTCTCAGACTACTCGTAACTGAGTACAGGCCATTTTTTGGTACACTATACAAAGGCCAATATTATATACAGTACTATTGTAGTAGCAGCAGCATGTAGACATTCCCATGTGCATGGAAGTGTCCCTTTTTTAGATCAACTCAATGATGCTTCATTAGTGTTCATTTGCTACACTGCTGACCCCATGTTGAATGAAAGCCATCAAGACACATGGATAGCATCAGGGTTCCTACACATTTCCCATTTCAGGATTCCATGCTTTCTCCATGCTTATTAACTCTGAACATCTTGGCTGGTTTTCAATACGGTGAACACTAATAATGGCTGAGCAATATTACTGTCTAGCTCAACTAACTAGGCCATATCACTCTAGTGATGATCAGTATTCCTTACAGTGACAGATATCACAATTTGTGAAATTAAGTGGGTCCACAACTACATTAAATGTGCAGTAATAGCTATCACAATGTAGCAATACTTCACCATACTTTTCCCACTTTTTATGAAATACCCCAACTACTCACAGCCTAGAAATGATCGACTTAATATGCTATTCATTTCCAGAATATCCAGACCTGTGAAGGAGCACTGTGGGTAAAACACCTACAGAGCATCAGACCTCAGGTCTACTTTATGTTGCAGATTCTACCATTGCAGAAGACCACAGAGCACACAGTATATCTACTCTAAGAAGTCTGATTCTCTGCAACATCATGACACTAATACTCTAACAGCTTGGACCCAGGTGATACACAAGTGAAACCTACTCACAAAGGACCTTTAGTAAACCACATTTAGGTAGCCCCCTTGTCATTTTCCAAAACCAATACCCATGGCCCACATAATGGTTGAAATGCACGGGAATGTTTACATTTAGATGGAGCAATACATTAAACCTCACACAGTGTTGAAATGAGTAATCCACACCTGACTGCACAGAGGCTGATGAGGGACCATAACTTGTCTCTTGGGCACCTCATTTTTAGCTAGCAGCAGTAAACATACCGCATGTTTGTGGGAAGTGCTGCTGGTGGCTCCTGCTATTGCTATGAAACTACTAAAACCCCACTCAAAGTGGGGCAATCTTCTGCTAAAAGTTGAAAATTTTTAATTTTTAATATTTTCAGCCTGACACACTGAGCACTAAGCTCTAGAGCATACTGAGTTCTCTGCACTGTAGGGAACACAACAGCACAGTGTTTCTGCAGAAAATAACAAACAGAACCCAGTGCTGTGCAGAAAGTTTCCTGGTGGACATGCAGCCTTAGTGATTCTGTTGAGACTGCCTCAACTGCGTTACAACAAGCGCTTTCCTGTGGGGGGCAAAGTCTGCCTTATTGCACTGTCATTAGATTCACTTTAGGAGTCTTAAAATAAGGCAGTGAGATGGAGTATAGCTATGTGATTGATGGCATCATTCATCAGTTAGCATCAGCCAACTGGCTGTCCAATGTTTACAGCTCTATGGCCAAGCGCTCGCTCTGCTGCAGCGTGGCACGCCGACAAGCTAACAGGTGGGCCATGGATTGGGTGACAACAGAGCAGGAGCGATTCTTGAGAAACCCCACCAGGGAGCCCACCAGAATCACACGGCTCTCCACGCCTGTCCAGAAATAGAGGCATTAATTGGCCAACTGTGATAAACAGAAACACACAAGCTGTAGGAGTGTGCGGCAGGAAATTCCCTTCAGGCATGCAAGTCTTATAGTTTGCAGGCTTGGTGGCTGAATCATATTGGTTTAAAGACAGCCTTGTGATGCGTTATGTTTCATCTCGGGTGTAGTGGTAGCCAGGTGAGAAACCCTCATCTCATGACAAACATGTTACTTGTTTTCCTCCGCATGCATACCGCCAGCAAACATGTTGGCTTGCTACTTTAGACTGACAGATAGTTAGCTCGCAAGATTGCTAACTGTAGCATCAGTGGTATTGCAGTGGTAGGCAAGACATACATACAGCTATGCTATTGCATAATTGGATTTTGATGAGCGATGTCATTATTCAAAAGTTGGTCTGCACTCAACTTTTCCATACTGTTAAATGAGAAAACAAGGTTAATCTGTTTAAAGAGAACGCATTGACTTCCAGCAGCTGTTTGTGCAGTTGCCAGCGATGTGAACACACATTAACTGTTCTAGCGGGGTATACAGTAACCCCTGTCCCCCCGTCCCTCCCAGTGATTCCCTTTGAGTTAAGACAGACACAGTGATGGACAGGACATACACACAGTGACTCTATTATGGATCAAACAGGTCGGGTTGTTCCTGGAGCTCCAACTGATGGTTGAACAGCTCAATCTCTTTGTTGGCTTCAGCAATGTACTCTTGAATGAACTCATCCATGTCTGCAGTGATAGTAATGTAAGGTAAGCAACAACATAATCACCACACGCTATAGTAGAGAGGGAAACACACCTGCATAATGATTCATTCTTACTAGCACATGATTTCTCATAGTCAAACACCTTGACACCGGTCAATTAAATTCAGATTTTTCCTGGACTATTCAATGACAATGTAATTTTCATTACCTATATTTACTGGCATCGTTGTTCAAATGTTACTTTTTGATGAATAACTGATTTTAAAGTACCCGGTGTTTTGGCTTGCAAAAATTAGGGCCATTTGAGTTATCATTCCTTTAAAATGAAATAGAACAACCAAAACTCAAGCTTGACAGAAATATTTGAAACAAAACTGACAGACGTCAGTACCCACATCTTTTTCCAGATTTTATCTAGACAACAGCTATTGTGAGAAGGATACTGGGATGGAAGTTCCTTTTTTCTCCAAAGATGTCAACATATTGATGACCATTGTAAAAGTAGCCTGGTGGGAGCGGATCGAGGTGCCTGGTCACCTACACAGAGACACAGCATATTTATCCTTGTGTGAGCATCAGTCAAACAAGACAAGAAGGGAAAATGCCCAGGCCTGTAGCAAATATTGAAAAGAAGCGTTGTACTTTTGCTGCTCTTGCTGTGGCATTTATTGACCATGTACCTAATGCAGCCTCTGTACACATAATATTAGGTCCCACCAATGATAAATATAAAACAAACTACAGTTACACAAAAAGAAAACACTCACATGTATGCTCTTGATTTCCTGTGGTGAGAGGGTATTCTTAGTCTTCTTAGGCTTTTTTGTCTCCCTCTGTAAACACCAGGACAGAGACACAGTCTTGTAGTCACAGTACAGTCTAACAACATGGAACTAGCTGTCCTATTTCCCCAGTATAATGCATCTATATATGAAGTGGTTAGGTCAATGTTTCCACTACAACTGCTTCTGTGGCAGCGGTGATTAGGTGTGGTTGTTGATTTGGCTTCATATTTGTGGTATCAGTTTTGGTTGTAGTATAGGTTACAAAACTATTCTTTTATGGAGCAGCTTCATCAATAAGTGCACTATCTAAACACAGATAACATACTTTTTCTGCTTTTTGAGGAAAACTGATGTGAAATACATTATTTTGTTGAATGTCACCTTTATAGCATTGACAGCAATGTTCTTAAAGGACAATTCTGTTATTTTCAACCTGGGCCTTATTTTTCTAGTTTTTGCCATTATGATGATTGATTGTGTTCAAAATGTCATCACTTACTTCACTGAAGAGCTTGACTTACTTCAGTTCGCTGAGAGAGCTGCTGTCTAACACACACCCACAGGGCAAACACACTCTCTGACAGCTGAACCCAAAAAGCACTTAAAACACCTTCTTTCAGCACATTGTTCACTCTGCAGTTATACAACTTTAAATAATTGTGACTGAACAATTATCAAAACATTTCAACTTTAATTGCCCATTTGATACTTTTTTAACATTGCCCACACATTTCCTTACTTACTTCACCAGCTGCCAGTTTTCTGCTGTGTTCAGGTCATATCAGAAGACTAGAATGGGCTTTTGTTGTTTTACTTGATGGAATGCTCATATCCAAAATGCACTGGATTTATGTAAATAAAATCAACCATAAATGAACTACAGCAGATATTTATCACTTTTTAGGAACAGCTGATTATATTACCATGACTTTAACTGACATTTTGATATTTAATACCCACATGTTCTCCTTGTGATTACCAGCAGGAGGTTGACATATTTTTTTCCCAGTCTGTAGACATATTTATAGAACATCTGATATGCACTGAACGCAACATCAAAGTACTTCAACAGTCTAGCTAATGCTAGCTAAAACAGCATATCTAATACTTCAATATACCAAGAATGGATTGTTAGAGACTGAATGGTAGGTCCTATTGTAGTATTGTTGTGCTGAAAGTGAATGACAAAATTCAGAACACAATCAATCAACATGATGGAAGATAGGAAAATAACCGAAATTATCCTTATATGATGGTGCAACGTTGCTGAATGAATTTAGAGGAAACACTGGTTAAATACGTACCTGCTTGACACATAGTCTGAGCCAGTCTTTCAGTCCGTCCTGAGTGAGTCCCACACCATCAAAGATCAGGAAGCAGGAAGTGTTGGGCTCCTGGAGGCCCTGGACTTGCAGGTTGGTGCCCTGGTCTGGGACAATGCTCAGGTTCCCGCTCAGTGCGTTGTAGCTCACCTCCATCATTCGATCTGAGTCTGGAGGTTCCAGAGATGGAGGATCTCATTACCATGTCTCACACACAGTTTCTAACGCTTGCTGTAACAGCCTCGTATGGAAAACAGCATGCTGTAGGTGGGGTGTTCATGTTTTATCATCCATACAGTCCCTCTGCTCCCAACATGGCTCACAGAACTCACATGTGTAGTACAAAACAATATAAGACATGTCAAATGTGTCCCAACTCAAGGTAAGAGATGTACTGAATGCACAACAGCTAAATAAGAAGAATCAAACAACTAAATAGAAGGTGATGTAAATGATAATACTACCCTAAAGACAGTGACTGGGATAGACACTAGTTTCAGAATCATACAGTCTGCACACTCACTCCATACTACTGCATCTTCTCAACTCTCCACAAATATCTGCACACTCTCTGCATATCTCCTCACAGGCATCTGCACTCTCTCCTCATGCAACAACTCTCCACAAGAGTCTCAAATGAACACGGAGTGAGAAAACTATGTGGAGCAAACCAAATCAGTGAACTATGAGCTAAATTCTAAACACGACGACACCAGAGCAACACTCGAGCAATATTCCTACCGTCAGCTGGTTCCTGCCTGCCTTGAGGGAAACCTTTTCTCTAATAATTCCCAAAACTGGGAAATGCAAATGCAGGTCAAATATTTACCAAGGAAAGAAATCACATTCATTTAGTAGTGCTTAACAACAGGCAAACTCTCTTAATTCTAAATCTGAAGTTTGAAAATTAGAAGATTTAACAAATCCAGTATTGCATTTTATACGAGCAAATTAAAATGGAAGAATTTTATTCCTACCAGAAAATCTGACTTTTCCCCAAACATTGTACACGTTCCCTCGAAAGGGGTTTGGCCTCAGTGATGACTTGAATGCTAGATAGAAAATAAAGAATTATAATTATTATTATGAAGACCGGTGAAAAGATTTATATACTTTTACTACACAATCTGCTAGTTTACATATAAAACACACAACCTGTAGCACAGTTGCTACCATAGAAGCAAACTGTGGTAGTATGATGCATCCTTTGGGGATACAGATCATTTCACAGCAACTGCTGACAATTACTTTGAGGCTGCAGTCCTCTCCATATTTGGAGGGAAAGGCAGCTTATGTAATCATTGTCGCACCCTGCCAGCTCATATCTGGAGCTTCTGTCACGTGTAGGGGGAGTTGGGGAGGGGGGCTTTCTTTCCATCTCACCTTTACAACGGGTGACAAACAGAGGCCTCTCTAGGGGCCGGCTGAACACCACACACTTCTGGGCGAGGACGAGTGACCCGGAGCCAGAGAAGAAGCGCCCCTTACACCTGAAACAGAGCACACGTGCACATTACACACATGGTGAGAAATTAACACCAGAACCATCCAAATGCTGGTGGTGCTTCATTTTGTCTTTGGCTGGAAAGATTGTTTACTGTTACAGCTGCGTTAACAAACAGCTAACCAGCGTTTGGGGCTCTATTCAGTGCTTAAAGTCCATTTGGCTGGTAAAACTGTGAAAGCGATCGATAAACTTGTGAATCACTAGAGGTTAAATTCCTCTCCTGGTTACAGAGCTGAGCATTTATATGCTTAAAGCATCTTGTACTCCCATATGAATACATACATGCACGCGCACACATGCCAGCACAAAATAAGACTAGAAAACTAGTAAATCAAAAGAGCAGGTTCCAGGCAGATACCCAGTGTACATGATCTGAGGTGAGGATTTAGTAGAGGTTCATATTAGGCTGACCACTGAGGCATGGTGTCTGAATGGACTGGGTCCAGAGGGAAGGAGACTCCCTCTGTGTACATGGCAACTGCACGGCCAACAGCTTGTTACTGGGCTGCTAGGAGGCAGCTGGTGATAGAACACAAGATGCCCTGTGGGGCTTTACAGCAATCAGCAGCCGATACCCCCACCACTGCAGCCGCGCGGCAATTAAACCGCAGGGCAGGAGTTGAGGCAGGACTGATGTACGCTGAGCCAGGAATCAACACCAATCTGCTGTTTGGCGGCCAAAAGGTTGAGTGTGAACTCTGACGGGGGGTTACGTGGACACATGAGGACACATCGGGGTCACAACCAACAGGCTGGAACCAGGGGATGAGGGTCTTACCAGCCGGGGTACAGGAGGTAGCGCGCTCTCAGCATCTGCGGCTCGTTGAAGCTGCTACCAGACAAGATCAGCTTCACATCTTCATTCCTAACAAAAGAACGAGAATCAAAACAATCACAACAAAACAAAACAATTCATGAAATCTAAAGACTATATGTTAACATTTAACAATGACATTATTCCACTGTACTGATTAATATGGAAATAATGCACATGAAAATATTGTGTAAGTGCTTAGTGAAAACCCCTACACACAGAGAACTTGATGTACTTTCAATTATGTTTAGGCAAGCACTTTATACCTGCACATTGTTGTCAATACTGTGCAGAACGTATTAGGGAGATTTTTATTACATATTAATATGTATTTCTAGTATAGCTCTCTTCCATAGGTTAATACAGCACCTCAGACTGAAGTTTTACCAAACAGATTCTGATATAGTCTAAGAGAAGGTAATGTCGGCTAGGGCGAATATTTTAGGCAGAGATAAAAGCTGTTAAATGACTGTTAGGGGCATTGATCATGATTCTGTGCGCGGCTACCTGGTGACAGCTCCTCTATCTGCCAGTATGAAGGCTGCGGTGGGGTTGGCAGAGCGTACCAGCTGCTGAACATGCTGCATGAGAGGGTGCTTCTGCTCTGCTGTCAGCCCGGTGAACACCACTGTACTCACAATACCTGACATGGCACAGAAGGAGAATATGAATCCTAGAAAAAAACTGTCTCCCTTTCACGAGAATACAAAAACACCTCCATGTAGCCACTGCTCATGTCCCACATTTAAACTGGCATTTTTTTTGGGTGGGGGGTCAAGTTTTCTTCCATTTTCAGACACCAGAAAGAGACAAAGAAAGGTCTAGCACATAGTAATTTGAAAGATTAAGGTCTTGTATTAGAACAAGCCTATTGGTCCTTATCACCAACCCTCTAAGAAGGAACAGGCTGTGGAGCTGCTGCAGTACGAGCAGGGGCTGCTGCAGCAGAGCAGGACAGCTGCAGGACAGATGCAGGGTGGCTTGTTTTTACTACTAACCATCACTTCACACAGTTCAGTGTGGCAAACTCAATCTGTAATATCTGAGGGAAATGAGTGCTTGCTTTGTATATGTGATAATTAAAGGTGCATTAAGTAAAAAATTTACTGTCTCGTGACATAAAATGTCCATGTCAGCTGAGGTTGCATACTGTTGTTGATCAATACCTATGACTCAGCAATTCTTTAACATATGCTGATATTTCTGTGTCTCAAAACACACTTTCCAGCCTGCACTCTTTTGCCGGAGACCAGTCGATGTTGCTGCAGTTTCTTAGTAACTGTCTGAGGTCAATATAAGACTGCCTGACCATTTTTTACTCAATATGTTTATGCTACACAACCTAGCAGTGTGATGTATAGGTGTGTGAAATGGCACTGCAGAATGGCCTCTTGGAGCACATGACAAGCATAAAGAAACAGTATCAGTGAATATCAGTACAGTGTTTTCTCTGTATTTATTCAGCAGAGGTGCTCTAACACAGCAATAAAATTACCACTGCTGCTAGAGAAAATGTAAAATAACACCATAATGTAAGCATATTTCCCTTGGAAAAAAAATAAATGAATTCTGGGTGTTTCAAATTTATGTGTAGAACAATTTTTTTAATGATTACTATGCACCACACCTACAACACCTACAATAAAAACACAGGAAACTCAGGTACAGCAGTCTAGAGGTTGCACTATAGTAAGGGTTGTCCAACAGACGGAGCTTACCTTGGCTGCACTGCTCCACCAGCTTGGGAAAGGCAAACCTACAGTCAAAGAGGAGAAGAGCACAAATATATAACTGAGAGGAGGGTGAGGAATTACCACCAACCAAGAGTCAAATACTAAAGATCAGAAACACTGAAACATGTTTTTGAGATGTTAACTGATATGTAGGTGTTGTCTGAGATGGGAGACAGAATATTAGGTATTACATCATGTTGAACTACAAATGATTTAGCCTAATAATTCAACAATTCTCCTCTTCCTGGGATTAAAAATCAAAAGTAGGTTAACGTCACTGGCTGTTTGTCCTACTGTTTCACTTTGACGCCTCATAATGAGACTGACTGAAACTGGGGTTGCTGTCACAGCAGAAGTTTGACTTAGATTGGCAAGTTTATTTAATTTAACAACTATGTTGTCAGACTACCATTATCATTTTGAGGGTCTTCTCTATTCCTTGAACGCAGTAGCTCATAAAGCAGCTTATAGTTAGTTACCTGGCCTGAAAATAAGCCCCATGTACAGTATGAGTGTCAGACATACCATTCCCGTGAATCAATTAATTTAGTTTAAGAGCCCTCTTTATTTTATCTTGTGTTTCACAACATCAACACCAACAATAACTCTGTTTATGACTCAACAGTGCTTGCCAAAGTTGTGCAGTGATAAACAGGCTAATTCCATGTTATGGTTCTTGGCTAACAATCTGATTATCCTTCGTGCGGCGGCATAACTCATAGGATGACATCGTGACTGCGACTGGCAACTGACCAATGTAAAAGCTTTCTGTAATTTTATTTAATCTTAACGTAATTTATCTTGAGTTTTCTAATCGATCAGTGTTATCCCTCTCTCTCTCTGAATAACCATTCCAAGCCAAGTTTCATAGCATCAAAGCCCCCTCCACCACAGACCCTGCCCTGCTGGTTTTGGGAAGCCTGCAAGCCGGGGGATCAGCTCTTTGAGAGGCATTCATCTTCCCTGTCCTGATGTAATGAACTGTCTACATCCATCACAAAGAATGGATCATGACTGACTGATGAGCTCCACTGAGGAGGGTGTGCTGGTCTCTCATGTGGATCTGGGGGATTAGAGGGCTATGCTGAGGGGGGTGACAGGCAGGTCAGCTCTGAGCTGGGCTAAACACACCCAATTAGCGCCACAGTGGGGGTCTATGGACCTCTAGACAATCAATGGCAACAGACAGTGACAGAAGGCTTGTCAAAGTTGCCTCAAATGGAAAAGTCAGTGCTAACCACATTGCTAACTAAGGCTCTTGTTGCACACTTTTCCACAGCTGGGCCAAGTGAGGCTTGTCAGAGTTGAGCTGGAGGGTCATCACAAAATGTTTATAACAGAGGATCAAAAACACTCTACAGATTTATTTTTAAAGCTTAACTCAATCGCCAATCAACTATCTGGACAACAAGATGCAAAAAGAATCAGAGAAATTTTGACATGCAAGAAAACACTGGGACAGACTGTGTGTCAGACATCGATCCTGCTTTACTACTGTATACAGTGATAGCAACTGCAGAACTCCCGCTTCAAGCGTTTACCCTGCACGCATGCTGCGTTAGTACAGCAAACTATTATTTTTTAATGTCATTGAGGAGAATCAAATTACTAGGTTGTAATTCAAAACTCATATCTCATAACTAAGCTAGTTCTTCACTAGACCATTTTGTATAACTTCTGTTGATTGAAACTTGAGTTTTCCATACATTTTCTAGAGGGATACAAGTAGAAGTAAAAAGTAGCACATCTACAGTGGTTACATCTGTGAATAACTAATATTGTCTAGCCCTCTTTGGCTGTGCAGCAGAAACGAGGCTATTAACCAGAGTGGTATGTCATATTGTGTGAAGCAGCTCAGTCAATCTACAACAGTGAGAAGCTCTGTGAGCTTCATCCAAAGCTTGTAACAAAAGGAGAGTGAGATTAAATGTAGGACTGATCCTCTCTGTAAAAGGGAAGCAGCCTTGAGTTTTAATAGCTGAAAGAGTCATGTAACCTCGATGTGGAAACCTCCAGCACCTCAACAATTCACTGTCTGTCATTGCCTGGTCTTGCAAAACAGAGCTGGGTGAACTCCTCAATTTGTATGTAAATGCTTTTCTGGTTTGTTTTTGCATATTTGGGAATCACATTGGTGAGGTATCCCACACAGAACCGTGAAATGACACCAGAAAAATAGCATATTCAAGAATTAATGGAATATACTTTCCATTACTTACCTGACTCTATCTGAATTGTCCTGCTATATTAATCTACACGCATCTGGTACTAAAGAGAAGTTAAACCAAGCAGTAAGGATCAGTATTGTTCCTGGAAAAGGCTTTTTGTTAACTGGCAACTCTGAAATATGAGCAGCTCAACAACAGTGGAAATGAATATGTTTGGCCTTGATATATACACTACAGCTGTCTATGTCTATTAAAGCCTGTTTTGATTTTTCATTTCAGCAGCAGCAACCCTGAGTCCAAGAGAAATTTTCCCCTGGACACTAAGGTTTGTCTTGTCTTATCTTACATTATCTATACGTGAGTCTGTTGTTGACAGTGAAGCTTCACCTGTGCTCCATGCAGGAGGTGAGGGGATCCACACAGGCGGTGACAGCTCCGATGGTGAAACAGGCCTGGACAACTGGGTCAGGGTGGAACAGCACTGCCTGGACCACATCCAGAACATCTGTGTATCTGTATGGGGGGAAGGAATCAACATGCACACGTATCAAAATCAACAGACACTGGGAAACCAAATGCGATTACTCCTATTGTTCACATTTTTATTCACCTTTTATTTACCCAGGGTAGGTTGGCTGAGCACACATACTCTTGGCAACACCCTGCCTTAAATTCACAATTCTAAATACTGTGAAGGCAATAATCCACCACATTTAAAATGTTAATTTCAGCAGCACATATGCTTCCAAGAAAATGTAACTGTAAACCCCTGTACATATTGCTGGAAAAAATCATTCAGTCCCAGAAGTAATCAAATCCATGGTAAACAGTCCTTGAAGGAAGCCATTCACAGTTTTATTTCCTCTTGCCTATGTCAATGCAACTGTCTTCATCCTCATCTAAATCGAAAGTCACACCTCCAGCCAGAACATAATGCAGGAGCTACGATTTTAACTGGTGCTAACAGAAGAAAGCACTGCACTCCAATTCTGGTATCACTTCATATAATATGTTAGTCTCAGAATTGACTTCCAGAATTGATTTTACTCATCACATTTAAAGCATGGTCTGGCCCCCAGATATATCCCTGACCTGTGAACCACTGATGAACTTGAATGCAACCTTGCATTCTGTGCTGTGGCCTTCTGGTCATTCCTAAAGCTAGACACAACAATAAAGTGCCCAGGCGTTTGCCGCCCTCTTAGGAATTCTTTCACATGGAGCTGAGGCAACAATCAGTTCAACACTTCACTTCAACCCAGCTCTGCTCCACTGGATTAGTCTTCACTTTTCTGTTCCTTTCTTTATCAAGCTACTCTCCGGTCTTTCTTACCCAGGTGAGAGCACCAGCAGGCGGGGTTTGCCACCTGGGCCTCTCTGGATCTCCAGGAAGCTGGACAGGTATTGCTGGAGGTGGGAGGCAGAGAAGCTTCCAGAGCTGTCAGGAACAGGCTGATAAACCACCCACCTACAGTCGCAAAAAAAAAAAAAAAAAAAAACAAACAAAAAAAACATAATTATTATTATAAAAGTAGTTAAACATGACAACAAAAAGTAATTACTTCTTCTGTGATTACCTATGAATTGATCCTGATAAACAACAACAAAAGTCTGATCACTATTGAGAAAACCTAAGGAACTTTGTTGGATGAAATCTCTCTCACCTTCCACCTTCCTTGTTCAACTGGACCAGGAAATTGCAGAGCCTGTTCTTATGGCTTCCTGGTAGTCCAGTGATGATGGTAATGACAACCTATTCAGAGACAGGGGGACAATATCAGCCTCCCATATCAGAGTATTAGCTCTAGTAAAGTTAACGCGGGAAGATGTAATTAGAGAAAAGGGTCCTGGGAATATCAAAGGCTTCTTTGAGAACCAGAGAAAAAAAACACAAGAATTCATTTTTTTTATTTCAGGGACGTTAGTTCAGGTGCACTTCAGTCAGTGTGCTCACCTTGTCTCCCTGGCTTGTTATTGGATTCCTCAGCTCAGCAGAGGAGAAGAGCGCCCCCAGGTGGTCATTCAGAATGGGCTCCTGACTCACACTGCTCAGGGCAAAGTGCTGCAAGAACCTGGCAAAGGACAGAACACACACCTCAGAAACCTCAGGCTGAATCATGAAACTGCAGAGACCTAACAGTTTCAAAAAAAGCATTTTCATGGTCATGCCGTGTCTTAAGGCATTAGACAAAACAAGTGCTATGATCTCAATGCTGAAATCTGTGTACGATTTCTTCTATTTGGATTTTTTAGTTCTTTATCTTTTAGTTCTTTATTTAAAAATGCATCCTCCTTTCATAACAACATACTAATATGTGGACAATGGTACGTGATCTTCATTTGTTTTGGGTGTAAACTGCAACAGTTGGTTGCCTAATTACAGTGGGTGACAACTGCATAGACGAAGACCAAAAGGCTGCCAAAAAGCACTGTATTAGTCCTGTACACGGTCTTTGTTGCTCCTGCTTTAAATGCAAGTAAGACACTGTGGGAGTTTCTTTGAACTGTTTATTTTGGTTGTGGAATAATACCAGTTAATGAATCTACATTGTCTAAATATTTTTCTCACAGTAGGAAACGGCTGAATGAATGTAAAAGAAAAGCTGGCTGCAGTGCTTTTTTGAGGTGAGACGCTAATAATTAAGCATCAGCAGTAGTCAGCATCAGGCTTTACTCCTGGTCTGAGACAATTCTGAAGCAATCTGTTTAAATTAGATGGTACTGTGTGCGCTGTACTAACATGTCCTGCTCTGGCAGCTGGGAATACGAAGTCTTCAGGCTGCCTCTGCGTTTTGCCACCGGAGGCTCTTGACTGTCGTGCAGCTTCTGTAGCCTGGTGTGCCTGGATGAGCAAAGTCATTGCATGTTTTGTCACTTTTCAAATGATACAGACTAAGAGAGTTACCTCCCTTACATAACACAATTGATTCACCATTAACACAGAATCACATGCTGAGTGTTGAAAAACAAAACATCTGTACAGATGAGATTACAGTGGTCTCACAAAATCTTGTGGCATGCTATGGCAAGGCCAGGGTTTACACATAGTTTCAAAAAATGTTCTAGGTCTCCGTTTATCAATATAAATTTGGGGTTGTCAAGTTTTGAGTTAATCTTGATGTCAAAATCTGTGGGTTATACAGATCTGAAGTGTCTGTGATGCATCAAAATCAAAAACTGATAATGTACAGTGTAATCTAGGATGCAGATGATTTATATGAAATCATGAAGGTTCCTTACATGTTCCTCTGGTCCCAGGTCAGGTGTTCTTGGTCCACCAGTTGCAGACTAAGTCCAGAATCAGAGCTTTGCCACACTGATAAGACCTGTAACCAAAATTGAGAAGGGTCACACAAACAGAGCAGTGAATATTAAATATCAGAGCAGAACATCCATGAAAAGCTAGGCTCAAAAACAATGTTTCTCAGTAACAGACCAAATTAAAAGATATAGTTCATCCTGGAACCAACACAGAACCAAATCATATCCTGTAACTGATCTCCATCTCATAGGTTCCCTTAAATCATCTAATTTCAGGTCATCTGAGAATGAAATCTAAACACCTGTTTTGTGATTTTATTAGCCTGTCATGAGTTAGACACATCGACATTTTTTCAATTATCGTCTATACTCTCATCGTACTATAAAATGCTAAGATTAGTAACTGGCCAGAGACAAGAGAGGTGAGATACTGACAGTCTGACTAGTTAGCTGTACTCAGATGGCCCTTGTTTACCTCCACTCAGGGCTGTCACTGGATAGAGCTCTTACCTTGGAATAAAAGGCCTTGTGGCTCTTAGACTTGGGCTGAAGAGCAAAGACCAGACACCGGTCAGCGCTGTGGAGAGCGAAAGGCAGGTGGGAGAGCAGATTGCTCTCATACTCCACAAACAGAGAAGCCACAGCACTGGAGTCCTGGCATTAAGAGGATACAAGTAGGCACACACAATGGCACACATATTAGAATTGAACGGGTTCCTTCTGCTGCTGCCATCGTTTCAGCACAGTTTATTATGGAATCCACCAAAAATCCCTCATCAAAAACTCACAACTACTTAAATCAGTAATGTACTATAGATGAATTAACAGCAGAGAAAAATGTAAACAGCATGGAAAAGTAATAATGTTGCCAATTACCCTTCTGACTGTGTACCATATGGCAGGCAGCAATCTCATACAGTACACATTATGCTTGCATATAGTAAACATATATTATGTGATCAAATCTGAATTGAATTATTGAATTAGACTACACTCTGTTATTGTAAATACTGAAAAATAAATATTATTTCCTCTAGTCATATGTTTAACATCCTTACTGCATCATAGAACTTGATAGTGCTGATGTGATTCTTGGACAGGGTGATGCTTCCATACTGAGGATGGACGAAGAGGAGTCCCTCAGAGAAGAAGCTGATTTTCCCTGCAATTAGCATTTGAAAAGTCCAAAAATTATACAGAATCATAACTCTTTTTTTACATAAGATACTTGAACCTGACCTGATTTTGCTCAGTTCTTGTTTAGCACTTCTTTATCATGAAGGATCATTCTGGGGACACAGGATTATCTCCTACATTGTGCAGGACACTGCACATTTGACCTTGACTTCTGGTTACTGGTAATTAGTTTCACGCAAAGCATGAAATTTAGGAACTGAAGCTTATCCCACTGTTATGCTCATTGTAATTGCTTTCTAAATTGCTCAGCTAAGTGCTTCAAATGTAAATGAAGAGCATTACCCTCCTCAGGTGTGGAGAGCTGGCTGTTGGAGAACACATATGCAGCATCTGCTACTGTCAGAGCAGTTCCCAAACAAGTGGCTTCCTCTTTCTGCATGGGACAAATAGGTCACAAGGGCATGTAATGTACATGTATTTAAGCATGTATACATTTAGTGCAGTGGACATTTTGAGCTTTTAAACTTACCTTCATGAGGAGTTGGGCTTGTTCAGACTGCTTAACATCAGACTCCATCTAAAAAGAAAGTGACTGTGAGCAAATGTATAAAATTGGCAAATACAACAGCTAACAAAGAGTTAAAATCCAAACACAACGACTTTAGGACACCAACAACTGCCAAGGTGCCCTCAAGCTGACGGGCAGCCCAGAGTAAAAGCCTGTGGTTGCACTGAACAAGTGTCAATGTGTGAAATTTTTTGAATATGCAATAGGTCACTGTTGAGCATGCACACTCAGCAAAACCCTTTTTTGTTTATGTTATCACATAAACATGTGCCTATATAAGAATGTGTGGCTGTCTTCCATTTTCAGCCCCCAACATACCAGCCAGCAGGCATAGCGAGGCACGGTCGTGGTCAGGATGGTGTAGCAGCTGTCTGAGGACACACTGCCATCTGCAGGAGAAACACAGACTTGTTTGGCATGGAGAATAAACAACAAAGCCAAAGAATGACAATTACGCTAGGCGAATCAGAAATATGATCCTCGGGACAGGAAATAGGCTATTTTTAGACTGCTCTGCTGTTGCTTCAAAATAACTTTTTGCTTGTTTGTGTTAATGGTGACCTGTGGCTTATGTAAATCATGTTTCTTTTCTGGGATCAATGAACGATCTATTTTAATTTGATTTAAGCTAATCTATCATCTTACCTTTCTGTTGAATGTTGATGCTGGACTCCAAGAAGGACTCAGAGAAAACCACAGAGCCCAGATCCCCCCTGCCCCACTGCAGGTCTGGAATGTCATAAACACTCATGGAGGCCTGGGAGGGACAAGAGTGAAACAACTCAAAATGATAATATGAACTTTTCCAAGGAATATTTTGAGTCCACATATCTCTTAATCAGGGAAAATATCCATAATATCCATCTTTCACTTACAGTTTTCACTACATAATGGCTTTCTTCATCATTAAGAGGTATAATCCTGAATAAAAACACAAAGCATGATTGTTGTTTCAATGGTGTGAAGGTCAGGTGATAAATGCACACATATTCAAAAAAAAAACACCAGTGTTGCAGGTTTTTGACTACTGCAGTAATATTCAACATCAATGACATGACAAGATTTTAGAATACTGAGCCTGGTATCAGGACAAAAATAATTATAAGGACAAGCAACCCACCTTCCTCCCCTATTCACTGCTTGAATGCTGAATTTAATTTTGGATCTGAGGAGGGAAAACAGAAAAAACAGAATCAAAACAAAGAATCAAACAAGAAATCAGGCTTGGCATAACGTCTCAATGGATTTAATTTATGAATAGGCACTCTAATCTGATGTCAGGTCACTTGATTGCATAAATACAATCAAAACAAACAACTTGACAATAACAAAAAAAGTTGTATGAGCTGAGAAGACATAATCTGTTGGGCATGCTAAGTGATTATGAAAGACCTAAGAATTAGTTTGTTTCATAAATGTGGATTTTATATGGCACAGTCCATCTTTAAAACCTGGAAAAAATTATACCTAATTCACTTTCATGATACCCAATAATGGAAGCATATATGCACAGATTTTGCTGTGATTGCACACCCAGGTGAGCTTGGCACATACAGTGCATAACAATGAAAAAATCAAATCACATTAATGATTACCTGAGAGAGCTGCGGTACTGACTTAAATTCATAGAGTCCAAAGCCATTAGGAAGGTGTGTTCTGCTACATCCTTGGCCTAAAAAATGAAGCATATCTCAATTTCCAAACAACATAAGGTACACGATAAAAAAAAAAAAACTGATATTTTTGTTTGTTTCTTTTACTTTTTTTTTTTTTTTTTTTTTTTACCTTGGTAGCACTGGAGGTACAGGAGTAGCATTTGATTCCTGAAAGGACTGATTGGACAGCAGCTGAATAGATCTGTGACAAAAGCCTGAAACAAAGAAATCAACTCTTGTAATTCAAGCTTTTAACACAGACCATATATTATTTATGAGATATTCCAGATACCCAAGATCAATAACTTACAGGAGCTCTGTTTTCTTTTGCTGAACATTTTGATTTCCTATGAGTGAAACACATATAGTATGAACAAAGTGAATTACAGATCAAAGATTCAAAGGATTAAACAATAAACAAGAATAATATGAGAAAAACACATTACAGTGAGGCACATACTTGCTTGTAAATTCTGACCTAATCCTTATATTTTGAGATTACAGGTGGTTCACTTCTTTGGTATTCTTGCTAACATGTCATAGTGTGAACTTGTGAGAGAGTTAGACCCAGCTGGTCTGTACATATGGTCTATAGCTGCATAGCCACATGAAAGTCAAATGAAAGTCATATGGTAAAAACTCACCAAGGTATGGAGTGTGGGTGGTGCCGAAGAAATAGGTACGTGAGCAGGCTAGAGGTCCCTTGGGAGCCACACACTGCAGAACCTAGAGGAGACAATTAGTTAGCTGTTGTGGAACCAGAGGCAATCACAGTAAGCCATCCCACCTCACCAATGACATGGACATAATCTATGCAAAGTCACCTGAATGCTATGAGAGCTAGAGCTGTGATACACTAGACTAGACAACATTTAGGGCACAAAACTCCAAGCAACAAGCAATAAGGTAAACACAGGGTCACAGTTCAAATGTTTCCTAGCAACAACATGCTCCAGTATGATACAAGCAATAATCCCGAGGTAACTACTTAGGCACAGTTTCCCATAAGAGTCCCCTAAAACACTGCTCTGCATTTCATGACATGTAAAAACCTGAAATGGTGACGGCTGGTTATTTCAGGTTTCTTCACCAGGTGGTGCTACATGTCAGTTTTCCTTTTATCTTGAGGTGTTAGGTCAAAATTTAACAAAAATGAACACCAGCCATGAGTCAAATGCGGAAAATGCTGGTAGTGGTAAGTCACTTTGTCTCAAATGTCTATCTTAAATGCAACTGGCTGAAGAAATATGGAAAGTGGTTGGTAGAATTTGGGACGCATCACTTTGTAGCTGGTGGCTTCTTTGCCGGAGGAGGCGGTGGCATGCATGTATTCTCAGTGATTCACTGAATCTCCTGTTTTACCATGTGCCTGGCTGTAGAACCTTGAGGCCCTGTGCTGCGGATCTGGTGACTCTCAGAGGGAAAGTTGAAGGAGTAGCTCTCCAGATCCTCCATGGACGAATGGCTTCCAAACAACAAAAAAGGCTGTCGACTTTTACTGAAACAAAGGAATGTACATGATTTGTTGTTATTACTGAGCACAAGACCATGTTTCTTAACAATCAAACCTCAATTTTGATATTTAACACTCTTGAACATAAAAAATACCTTTGGTCTGTTATGTTTCTTGAGATCAGGCCATGGGAGTAGTAAGTACGAAATGCCTGTGAATTGACAACAATATATTTTATGCATACACTTTGTTAAGGGTTAAGAGACCAGGCCTCAGTCAAAATCATTTGCAAATGCTCTTTGCTTTTTTAACTTGCTTGGAGGACTAAATAGGGGGATGCCACATGGACAATAAGTGCTATAAAGCTGAGACAATTAATTGAAGTCAATTTAGTATACTGTTAAATGAGTCCTGAGTTACTAACACTATCCAAATCACTCTGATGTGATGAACCTCACCCATCAATCATTTCAAGTTTCTTAACAGTAACACTTTGCAGATATTATTTAAATCACATCTGATTGAGACTACTGATTTCTGAAGATTTTAGCATGAAACCCATCATGTAAACATGGCAGCTGATATTCAGGCTGAAGGTAAGAATATGATATTTCTGCACTGGTAGAAATATATGAAGGTAAACTTACCTCTCCTGCCTGTGCTTCAGACAGCTCCAAGATGGACAGATGGCTTTCCAGGTCCATGCTGGAGTAAAAGCTACTCCACTGCTTCTCAAAGTTAACCAAGTCCTAAAATAAACAATATTCATGGTCTTTGACAATGCCATGCATGACAGTTACCTTCAAACTTCTTACGAATAAAATCAGGACAAGACACAAGGTTTTACACCACAGAGCCTGGTACATCCCAATATTAACAACCCACATTAACAAATTACCAGAAACACCTCCCACTGATAGGTTATAATGCTGTATGTTCATTGGTATAGTGGATTTTAATTCATCAAAATTAATTCAGTCAATTGCTCAAGTTAAACGTATACAGTGGAGTTTTGCTCATGAATGAATTAGACGTAGGTACAAAGTTTAGGCCTATTGGTTAGAGAGACCATGTTAAAACAGAGGTCACAGGTTTAAACATCACAAACACATGTCACAGGAATCATCATATTAAAGTTAGAATGGTTGACAAATAAAGAAGCTCAGTTACCTCTGTGAGGAGATTATCCAGAGACACTGGGTCTAGTCTGGTGTAGATCTGCCACAGCCTCTCACTCATGTCCATTAGCTGGAAGACAGAGGACAAATGAGCTGAAATAAACAGCAGCATACATGCACAATGCCTCCTTCTCCTCACTGCAGTACTTCATCCATCATTATTTTACAAGCTTTTAATAATACATGTGAATAACAGGGCATTTTTTTCATGAGAAGAATTAGCTTCCAGTTATTTAGCGCTCCTCTACAACAACAGTATTTTTCTTTTTCATTAAAGTTTGAGGGTACCTTGTATTTCATGGTAAAGAAGCTTCCACCGCCAATTCCTTCCAGGGCAAATGCCTGAATTAAGGGCCACTTTTCCACCATGAACATGTCAAACTTCTGCATGTGTCCTGAAAGAGTAGTGGATCAAGTCTAATTACATGTGCAATTTGTGGAATTACAGAATAATGAAATGTTGCCTTGATAATAGGTAGTACACAAAAGTAGTGAAACAACACTGCGTGTCTGCAATAACTGGCATACTACACTGTAATTACAAATAATTGATGAGTATGCATGAAATCTAAGGTTGGTGAATGACTTTGGTGATTAAAACATGATAATCCTGTACCCTGGGAGCTGTAAGGTACTCCGATACGACGGCAGTCCTGCACCATTGTGACAAAACTTGAGATTTTGAACTCCTCTGCAGCCTCCTCATCTTCATACTGAGTATAAAGGTGGGAACAGAGAGGTTTCAGGTTCATAAGTATGGAAAATCTTCAGTGAATACAATTCTCACAACTACTGTATGTACTGTAATAAGAGTTCAACATCAAGATCAGTACTGCTATTCTCAATTTATGCAAACAAAAAAACATTCTAAGAAGCAGCATTAACTCTGTAAAAATCAATAATCAGAGGACTGTGGAGAAAGAGGGCTTTTCAACCTCTGTCTCGGTCATGCAGTAGAGATGCAGGTTCCTCCAGTGGGAAACATAGGGCAGCAAGTAGCTGTAGTTCACTGGGTTGCAATACAGGTGGACACACTCTGCCTTGATCAGCAGGATTACATCTGATGAGCAAAGGGGATGTGTCATATTGTTTATCAGAATAGATTAAATCTAAAGCAAATTTATAAATTAGATTAATTAGATTCAATGCCAGTCAATAAACTCACCATCCAACACCTCTTCAGGAAACTCCTCCAGAACGTGTTCCAGACTCAGCTGATTCCTTCCATACAGTCCATAGAAAAGATAGTTGGCCAGCTCAGTGCAGCCTTCATTATATCTGCTGTCAATTCCTGAAATGGACCAAAAACACGTTATATTCATCACCTGTTCAGGCAAAATAATCTGTGTTCTCTTATTTCCAATCTGAACTGTACTGTTGGACAGTACAATAATAACGTAGAAGTAGGGATGTAACATCAAACTTTACAACCCTATAACATACCAAGAGAACATAGGATGCCATCAGGAGTGGCGATGCCACCATCACAGAGCAGGGACTGAACATGACGCAGACGACAGCAGCTGTAAAAGTTAAACAAAGTCATGACTTTGTACATTGTTAACGTTAACTTCTGAAAAAGAGGAGTAGTTGTTAATTGTATGGAAACACCCAAAGCTAGGTATGCATGAACCTTAGCTCTAGGTCCTTGCGATACATATTTAATTAGTATCGGTCGTTAACAGCTACAGCCTAAACTAGGCACTGTTATTTCTAGGATTTTTGACACAGTTCAAGAATAAAATGCAGCTATGTAGCCGGGTAAACAGCTAACTAATGTTAACGTTAACGATGCTGACTAATGCTATCCACAGCTGGCGTTCGAACCGTCGAAGAATAACGGGCAGTTGTTTGCGCTAACGTTAGCCATGCTAGCTTGTCAGTTTCATCTCGGCGTCGTATTTGGTAAACATAAATCGATATCAACGTTACCTGACAGCTGGGTTCATTCCCGGGTATTTCCCGTTAACTCTCCGTATACCCGCCATTGTAGTTACTGTCACGATGCACACAATTAACGTTTAAAACCAAACGACGTTATTTTCAGGCCGAATACATCTTCTCCATCACCCTGGAGAATGTCTACACAAGATAGCATAGCAACCGACGGAACCATTCAATATTTAGGGGCGTCATGAATACCTTAAGGATATTTTTAGTGAAATCCTGATCAAATATACCAGTAGTTTTTGTATTTTCAATTCTAAATGCAATGAGCATAACAGCAAAGTTAGTATCGGAACACTTCACGTTTCATAATAGGAAATGCAATTCAGCTGTATTACACTACCTCCCCACTTTGCGTCGTAGTATTGTCCTGTTTTGAGCCATATTGACAGCGCGCAGCAGCACCGCCTGACCGATGGTGCAACACTTCAGTAATCTCAGCCTGAACCCAGTGCTTAGACTGCATATCTTACCGTACAGGCTTTATAATAAAGACTTAATTCCACCGTTTACATCTAGTCTTCCCTTTGATTTTGTGCCTTCATTATAAATGACACATTCATTATTTTGCTGATGTCAAGCAAATCGCATTTTTTATAATAGACAAATTTGCTTTAAACTGTTTATATTGCTGGTCGTCAGTTTTTTCAGTGAGAATGTGCATTTCCACACTTATTTTGGCACACTGATCTTTAGAATTGCTTGTCGTGGCTCCAAGACTATCCTCCATCTCTGTGTGAGCTGTAGCCTCTATGCACAACATGGCTGATTCAGCAATTAAACATGCAGAAACAATCACAGGATGTATTTGGCTCCACTGTGGAGAAGGCTGTAACTTAATGGATTTAAGAAGGAAAAGGAAACTGAGCAAATTGACTTGGGGTTTGCAATTTCTTATGAGTTGGCTGTGGGTGTCAGTGTTTGCCTCAGATATGATTAGTCAAACTTGTATTTTAAATCTATCTATGCTGTTCCTTGAGAGACAGAATTGTGGCCTATATAAAGACCCACACTCACACACCTATTGTTTTGTGAATAAAACAATGTTTGCAAACTCACTAAATGTAAAATATCTCCCAGCACTCAAGCATGAGGTGAAACATGAGGAAGCAGCATTAGCTTGCTGTCATGGATGACCTGCAGTTTTGACTCCAGATTGCATTGAGGAATGCACTTCCTTGACAGCAAAACTGTGGGTCACATGTTAATTGTTGTGAGCAGGAAGCATCTCTTCTTTTATCCTTGTAGTACTTGTTTCAAGCCAGAGACTCCAGTTTCAGGTATTACTTTGAGTCGTAAAGGAAGAGACATGTCCCACAGTGAGTAATTCTTTTGTATATACATACAAAATATTTGATTCAGGTTTTTATATACAGGCCACAGTGTATTTATCACTGTTATGTATTGCAAATGGATGTTATGCATTGCAATTCACGGAAGATATGAGATATGCAATTTGTTATTATTAAAAGCACTTCGGTCAGATTATGCTGCTTGGTTTGTGTCTTTCATTTGATTACAGCACTAATAACAATTAAACAGGTGATGAGTAATTTGTAATAGGATACAATTTGAAAGTATCCCTCTCTGTTCGTTGCTTATAATTACTGTGTTGTTTTGCAGACGGTGTAGCTGACATGAAGCAGGTGATGGTGATCATATCCATGGAGGACATGTGGTCCTCTTTGAAATCTTTGCTGCAGGATAGTTTTAGGGATAAAGGTCAGCAGCTGTCCTTTCGTTCTTTTGGACCAAATCAAGTCTGTGACATGACAGTGGATGATAGACTGATGAGCTTGAACTACCCTGTTTTAAAACAAGACATGACAGAGGAGGGCTTCAGCCAGGCGGTAGAGAGTGGCATAAAGTCTTGCACCAATGGAATCAATTCATTTTTGCTGCTGATCCAAGGTGGACATTATACAAAGAAGGAAAAAAGAATGGTAGAGATGCTGCAGGCATGTTGTGGGGTTGAGGCTTTAAAACACCTCATTGTCATCTCTCTGGAAGGTGGCAAGGTTGCCGATGTGTTAGATGACGCCCTCCTGGAATTGATAAATGTGTGTGATGGAAGGTACTGCCGCATCACTGGTTCATCTGCATCAAGTGACGAACTCGGTGCGCTGCTTGAGATGGTCGACCACCTACTGACTGCAAATGGTGTGAGCGGTTACACTGAGAACATGCTCAGTGAAGCCAAGAGGAGGAACACAGAGGACACAGCCATGAAGATGCTGAAGCAGAAGGTCCAAGAGGCTGACAAGAAGGAGCAGGCCTTCAACCAACTGGTTCAACAGGAAGAGGAAAGACGAGCAAGAGAGGTGGAGGAGCTGAAGTCTAAGCACGCTGAAGAAAGGAAAAGGGAGGCAGCTGAGAAAAGGCAACTTGAAACAAAGAGAGAGAGTCTAGAGGAGGCTGTGAGAAGCCACTTAGCCATGTTACAGCTGCAGATGAGCAGTGCAGATGGTAAGACATAAAGAGTGTGTCCATTCAAACTGCTTTTCAGCCTACAGTAAACAGACATTTTCCCATTATCATTTTGTCAGCTATATCGTGAGTTTCAAGTCAATAGCTTTCAATATAAAGAAAAATATAAACCTACCACTTTCCTGCACCACAAATATCTAGATTTATACAAAAGAGTAAATGCAGTCTATTCCCAACCACCTCACGTGACTAAGTTTGATAATGCCATAAGAACTCCTTTTTTCATCTATTTTTGAAAGCTACTCAAACTCAAGACATCTAAGGAAAAAAAATCTCAAGATAATTTAGGGAATTGTCTGCATTCATACAATTTCAAACAACAGGAAGGGTAATTCCATAGAAGTTATTATGGATGACACTATGATGCAGCCATTTCTCCCACTAGGGGGTGATACAGTTATAGTCATATGCCCATTCATCACTGCTACTCTACAACTAATTTATACATCAGCCTGCATATGAATATGTGAAACTGACTGATTGTGAAGTATGGCACTGCTGATAAATAGTTTATATCGTCAACAAATTTTCCTTGGGTGAATAAAGGCCAAAAGCAGAATGGTAGATAAAAAATGTTTTACATACAGTATGATAGATATGTGTTTACTAAATAGCAGCCAAATTATTTTTCATGCTGTCCTTAAAATATTTTATATTCTCATCTTTTTGAAAATATGTTCTAACAGCTGTTTTCTTTTTTTTTCCTTTGTTTTGTTTTTTTTG